>JNEU01000989.1:0-239686 GCA_000697475.1 Lichtheimia corymbifera B2541
GCGAAATGGGGAATCCCAAGAAACTACATACTAATTGACTTTCATAAATCCGGCGCTTTCCCGATTTCCGCCCATCATAGTAAACCCCACATTATGCTCTCCCTTTCGAAATTTTCAAATGAAGTGTGGGTTCTTTATTAATACAAAGTTGTTCAGCAAGTCCTAGAGCATATTGTGTGAAAGTTTGAGGTTCGAAACAGGCCATCCCAATATCATGCATTGATATCAGTGTATATAGATATGTCTGACTGCCTGACAGATTTAATTTTCACCTCTTCCACTCACACTTTATTTCCCTCTACTTATCATTCTCAACTGTTGCCCCATTCAAGTACAACTATAACTTGCGAACGATTGTCCTGCTTCAGCCCACCATGTCAATGCTACAACTCCCTTGATCCGAAAGCCTTTGACTGAATGGCAAGTGCATGGCGCGTGCAACCCACTTCAACACACGCCTTGCTTGAAAGCACACACTGTCCTGCACACTCCAATGCCACAATCAAACGAAACAGCATTCATTCCAGCAGCTACTATTAGCAATGACTTTATTGTCTCAAGCAGTGAAATGGAAAGTGGTTGTCACAGGCATGCGCCCTTGATAGGTTGTTGCATAAATGGATGGTGAGTAAACAATATCCACTTCTTTCCATTCCCGGCTTCTTACCTTTTTCTCCCGCTCCAACTGTTGCCCCATTCAGGCACGATTACCACCTGCGAACGATTGCTCTGCTTCAACCCATCATTCCCATCCTACGATTGTCTTGATACGATTGTCTTTGACAGAATGGCAACTCCATGGCGTACGCGCAGTCGTCCTGTCGCTTTCCTACAACACACGAGTCTCTTGACACGCTTCCCTGCCGCAACCAATCGTACAGCATTCATCCAGGAGTTGCTATTAGCAAGGCCTTTACTCTATTGTCTTGAACAGCACTCTTTACTTGCAGCAACTTGTCTTACAGCCTTTTTCATGTGGACAGCAGATAGCCATTGTATAGAAGCAGCTTTATTTACGCGTAGCAATATGCTTACAATACAAACGAATTCGTATGGATATGGGTATGGATATGGGTGTACGGGATGGAAGGAACTGGATATATACAATGAGTGGGAAAAGGGCCTTTGTTCACATGTATTCATTATCAACTTGGACCATTATGCTTGATGCCATCATATTGAACAATGCGTCTTGTATAAGTCAGGATCCTGTCAACAACGTGGGAATACGTGTCATTTGCTTGTGATTTAGCAGACATCTTATTGATATACTGCGGGAGGTAGCATGAAATACTGTGAGTTGAAGCATGCAAACTGTGTTGGTCAATGTATAATTTAGGAAAGCGATGCCTAATCAGGACACACTTCAATACACCTCCCACCATCACTCTTTCTAATCAATGAAATGATCCAATATGGTAGTAGTGTTCTTTATTTAATACACCCATTTAAACCTGTCTCCAAGGTGAACCGTTCCATGACGAATGCATCCACCGCGATCTTTTGATTGTTGCTGTTTGCTTGAATAAACCCTTAGTGATTTGATGTCTTGCTTCTTTTTATCAATGAATATTTGCATGCCTGCAGGATTCACAATGCAGCCAATAATTGTGAGATCAGTCAACGAGACCACGTTGCCGAGCATAGAAAGAGCTCTTTTGTTCAGTAAGCCAATCCCTTAAAGCTTTAACCGAGAGACGACTGATGTTTCTTTTAACCCGTTGATGAATTGAATAATACCAGACTCGGATACCTTCCATTGGTTAATTTCGAGAGCCCTTAGGTTTGGAAGCGATGCAATAGCTGGTAAAGTCTTGTCGGTGGCAAGTGAAGCACACTCCAGTGAAAGGGATGGTAGGTTATTCAATAAGCTGAGATATGGAAGAAGGCTTGTGTCGGGTGGTGGGCTCGCATATGATTCAATGAGATGAAGATGTCGAAGATGAGGTAAATTCCCCAGTGCATCAAATGCATGCTCTGTAAGCTGTTTACCGCCTAATGCTACAAGTTCAAGGGCGGTGCTATTTAATAGCCATTGACGCAAAATGGGCTCTGAGACGTCGACATCAATGCATTCAAGATCCACTAATCGAGGTGCTTTGATCTTTTCGATGCACGCATCTATTCTCCGTATGCGACGTTTGATAACATCGTCGTCATCGTCATCGGCTATCCATACGGAATTTCTCGAATCCAATACAAGACGCTGGAGACTGTGTTGATGTTTGGTGATGACACGTGATATTGTATCAGCTTGACGCCCCCAATGGCGATAAAACTCAAACTCTCGTAAGCCTTCTCCTTGGTGGTACTTTTTCCCTTTGAATAACATGGATCTTGATGCTAATGCTGTAGGTTGGAAACAAATGATGGTTTGCAGCATAGGGCATGTTTCAAGCAGCGTGTCGAAAAAGTCATCATCCATGTGACACGCCCACTCGTTGGATATATTCAAATACTGCAGATTTGGAGAACGAAGCAATATAGGATCCAATTGAAAGTAGGTAGGACAACATGTATGTCGATGACCACACAAATAAAGCTGGGTGATATTGGATTGCTGCAACATGCTTTCGTGATCCAACGATTGAAATTGGGGTCCCAGCATCGTACTTTTAATCTATCATGAAGTGTGTACTGTAGACTTTTTAACGTCGGACAAGCTGCGATGATGGGTGTCAACGGAAAGTTGTTCCGTTGTTGTTTAAATGATATACTTTCAAGCTTGTTGAAGAATTCCCTCAATGCTTGTGCCAGCAGGCTCGCATCAATGATATCGTTGTCATAAAACCCTGTGCTTCAAGTTAGCCTCTTTCTAATCATTTTCACTCCATTTGTCACAAACCTAATACTTTCAAGTCAGGAGCCTTCTTGGATATTAATGATAGGTGATGAATCACTCGATCTAGTAGCCGTGCAAATGACCCAATGACAACCACTGGCGGTGGTCGAGAAAACAAGCGATAGAGGCCCAATTCGCCCAAGTACCTGGGAGGATAGCCTGGATTGCAGCGAAAAACAACCTCGCCTTGTTCTCCGGTTACGGTTCCTGAAACGTTCAGGATAGTGTTGTACCATGAGTGACATGTAAGGATACATTGATAGAGATCAAGCACATGAAGCTCGGCAAGGATAGAGGAAAGAATATCGTGAGGAAGCTCGATAAATCGATCAAAGGATGTGCTTTTAGTCATGCTGCACCGTTACAAGATGTAAAGGAAAAAGAGAGGCAACGATGGCTACTTGAGCACCGAAGATTTGGAAGCACAGCCACAAGTTACTTGATTTGCAACAACGCTGTAGTACAATCATACTACTATAGGCGTGCTGCGGCATGGACAATTGCAAGTATCTTTTATTACGAAGAGTGATGGGAGTATTCCCCGAATAGGAGAGAGACAAGTATATTATATGATCCATTCTTGGCAATGACGCTACATAGTTTCTATGGAAAGAAAGAATTCCGACCTCTATAGCGGTTCCAATGGCAACGCATTATCATGCGTTGTAACTACGGCATATCTTGTACTGCCGCTATCTCCTTGGGATATATATATAAAACATCATGGTGCATGTGATCCAGGTTATTCCTTTTATTACACCACTGCTACTATTACTACTGATGTGATGATAATAAAAAAAGGTCCGTGCGCATGAAAGAGCTTGATATGGAATAATGGAGAGCAGGAGGAGAGTGTGTGTGTGTGACCACATCAACCTAAATGCACAGCTAGGGATGGTTGCTTGGCAATAGATGCGGGTTTTCCGGAAGTATTGGCGAACGTCTTTCCTAGTCCGAACAAAGTCTCCACTGCATGAATCGAAGGTCGACAGGGATAAGCAGGTTTTCTTGTTTGTTTCTTTGCATACCTTTGCAAGCCTTTCAACGACCAACAGTTATACGCAGACTTTTACTCCCATATCGCCACTTGACGCTCACGTTGATCCTCTGTCTTTGCAATGATCAACATTGCACCGTACATTGCGAAAGCAAGTAGCACAGACGACACCCCCCATTTGGCTTTATGCTAACCGCTGACCATGCCTAGTACGTTCGATCGTTACATTCCGTGCGTGATCCGCTAGAAATCCCTTACATCCAGACCCAATTTGGCGTCGTTCTCATGGTCGATGTCGTAGGTAAATTGAGTTGTCTTTTTCATACTGTTGTTACGTAGTACTCATATGTTGCTTGCTTGGGTAGGCTTTAGCAGGGTAAACATTGACGCCAGCATGATGCATGAATTTCAAGATCCATCTACTGACACTATACTCCTTTTAGTTGACAACACTCGCCACTGAAAAAGGAGCATCCGGTGCCGAAGCGATTGCGTTAGAGATTGGTGCTTATCTGGGTGAAGTAGGCATCATGAGAGCCAGTGAGAAAAGTGACATTGCTATTGCTTAATCTCGCTAATATGAAACGTATCATTCTAGTGCATCCAAATCGTTGAATTCTATGGTGGTGATGTCGTAAAGGTACGAACAATGAAATATCAACTAGTACTCCTTGTCGCTAATATAGATACAGTTTCTTGGTGATGCTGTTCTTGTCAGTTTTCAGGCCCCGCCTTCAGAACCTGGGAAAAGCGACCATGACATGGATGGCAAGGAAGCATCGTTACGTCAAAAGAGCATCTTGGTACGGCGTGCGCTTGAATGCGGACAACAATTGCTTGCACGGTTATCACATTATCGAGTGTATCTGACAGCAGAGGAACGCGCCAAACATCGTACAGCAACTGGGGATATTGATCGACAATCGAAGCATACCCAAAAGGGACAGCGTTTCTTTTTATTCGACGGTCAAGATTCATCATCATCATCCAACAATGAAAACAAGTATGCACCTTCATTGTCTCCTAGTCAAGTGAGCAGAGATCCTGATTCAATGAGCATTGATGAATATCCAGAAGAATACACAATGGCATTTGGATTCTGGAGTTGTTTTCCTTTGCTACGACGCAAGGCCAAAGACAATCGGATCTATATACGACATAGCAGTCAATCAGCAGAACCGCTCAAACGCAACAAAGACGTCGTAGACCTCGAACTCCATATTGCAATGTCATGTGGAAATATCTCCAACATCATTATCGGTGAAATGAACCCAAAACACCGCACCAGCCATGCATCCAGTCTCAGTACCAATAGCAACAGCAGGAAGAGCAAGCGATTCTCTACGTTAAGCAACGAGGAGATGGATATCATTGATCAGTACTTTGTCGAATACACGGGCCGACTGGAATATGCTATTTGTGGACCTGCCGTGGAATTACTTGAAGATGCATTATCAGCTGCCAAGGCGGGTGAAATGAGTATTACTGGCGAGGTGTATCGCTTAGCACAGAACCAGCGATTGTCGATAGGCTTTGAGAAACGCAACCGGTTTTACATTGTGCACAGCAAGGAGACGGACGATCATCATCATCATAATCGCCGTGGTGTACCTCCATCCGTCAACAGCATGCGATATCACATGGGCGTTGCCAATGCAAATACGGGTTACCTTGCCAATTTACCTGTTGAATTGAAGAGACAAGCATCTCAGCTCAATGTTGAACCATTGGTCCCACGTGCACGCAACCCAGAATATATGGATATGTATGATAACAACAATCCTGTTTACTACAAATACATCAATCGCAGTACGCTCTATCGATTACAACATTCTCCAGACAGCAACTTTCCAGCACAATTTCGAGACGTCACTATCATGTTTGTCAGCTTTGGAAAACTCAATGTTGCTACAACCACAGGACTTGCTATTGTACAAAAGGCGTTTGTATGTGCCATTGATATACTTGTCAAATATGAAGGCATGGTCCAACAATTTGCAGTGGATGATAAAGGTGCGTTGCTATATTGCTACCAATGGCTCTTTTTGCTCATACGTAGTTTCTTTTATTAGGACCCACTTTGCTTGCCGTCTTTGGTCTTCCTCCTCTATCCCATGAACGAGAAGCTGTGTTTGCAGCAAAAGCGGCTGTTGAGTTGCGTGATGCGTATCGTAAATTGGATCTACCAGACTTTGCGATTGCCCTTTCCACAGGAATGATATTCAATGCGGTGCTTCCTCCACGTAATCCTTATCGTCGTGATCCCAGTATTTGTGGTGATACCATTGTGATGGCCGTGCGTATGCTCAAGTTTCCTTTTGCATCAAAAAACGTCGTATGCGACGCATCCACCAAGCATCAGATCCGAGGTCTTTGCGATTTTGAAGACAAGGGCCAGAATTTCGTCAAAGGCAAGATCAAGCCTATCCAGATATATAGCATTGAACGATTCGGTCATGGTGGTAGACCCAAGCGTATTTCACTTCAAGAAAAGGAAGAGGATAGCCATACCGATTTTATCGGCTACAGTTCAGAAATGGCACGAGCTACACGCTTTATTGCTGATTGGAACGAAGCTCAAAATCATCACGTACTCGTCATATCAGGGCCATCTGGTGTCGGAAAGAGTTTCTTTTGCCATGCATTGAATCGCAAGATAACAGCCACTGAAGACGTCTTTTCATGGTAAGTAAAGAATATGGAATCCATGGTTGGATGTATTATATCCACTAAACACGTTTTTACCTTGGCAGTTGGGCATCATCCACTGAAGGTGATTGAATTTTATTGATCATGTGTATCGATCTTCTTGTACTTATATATGTCTTACTTCTAGTTGAAAAGGGCTCCAAGTACTATCTCATCAAGAATCTCCTCATCTCACTCTTTGAATTGATCGACTCGGACAAGATCCCGCAAAACACAAAGCAACACTCAATTGGGAATCACCTTCCAAACACACCATTGATTGCACCATCACGTGCAGGTGATCGCACATCAACAGCATCACAACTTTCGGCTTTGAGTAATCGGGAATCATTACGGCGCTTGGAATCCTATTCATCCCATCACGCAAGTTCTCCGCATCTTACCGATTTCAGCAACGAGTTGACTGAATTAATTACTCGGTGCCTTGCAAAGTGTGGCGAGGATGAAAGCTTGTTGCCTCTCTTCAAGTCTGCATTTACTACGCTAGGCGAGGTGCGGGAAAACAAGTACACGTCGAGATTGGATGGTCGTGCTCGAGATATCCTTTTGGCTGGTGTCATATCAAGGATGATCCGCTATACCTGTGAACATGTTGGCTTTGTTTTCATCTGTGATGACGTCCAATGTAAGCTGAGGAAGAAAAGGTATTCTTACATCATATGCTAACTAGCCGATCTAGGGACTGATTCTGCATCCATCCGCGCTTTGAAACATATTCATGAACAATGCCAACGGTTCTTGCTCATTATGGCCACTCGTACCATACGTGACTACAATCTTACCTTTCTCAATGACTTTGCCAAAGTTGGATCTTATGAAGAAATTGCTTTGAATGGGCTCGGAGCGGATGAAATTGGAGAAATCATTGTTCAAGCTTTCCAAAGTGGGGTTAAACGAGTGAGCCCGGAGATTGTGCGAGTGTTTCAGGTATATAAGATAGGATGGATCATGAAGAATTGGCATTCATTGTTCGAGTCTTATAGAAAAGAACAGGAGGCAACCCGCTTTTCGTAAAGTAAGGGTTTTAGAAACGCAGTAGTGTTTATAGCTAATTTTTCTCTGTCATCATTACACACAGGAATATGGCCATCGTTCTCAAGGACTTTAACAGTGATGTCAGTGTCATGGATGGCGAGCTGGTGACTACGAGTAGCGAGTTTGATCTCGAGGATCTGTTGGTCAATTTCGATTATAAGCGGATCATCAAAATGCAATTCGATCGCTTGGATGCCAACTTTCAAGAATTCTTGACGGTGAGTCACTTTTCCGCGTGGCTCTTTTTTTACAAAACTAATATCGTTGTTTCAGGCTGCAAGCTGCTTAGACCAATATTTCACCATCCAAGAAGTTGCCGCTATTGTTGACACAGCAAAGAATGCAATCTTTCGAGATTCTGATATCGCCGATATACCGAGCCGTATTCGCGCCTATGACACATATCGATTCCTGCAACAAGTTGACAGCCCTACGCTACATGACAGTGGCTTGATTGTGTATACATTTGCACATATCACCATCCCTGAAAGCATCTATGCCATGGTGCCTTATGAATCACGTGTTGAGCAACATCAGCGTCTTGCAAAGTACTATGAAGCTCAGCTCAATCGAGACAACTTTTCAGATCTGTTATCCAAGGTTACTCGGCATTACATGAAGACGGATGCGCTTGGAAAGCAATTATACTACTTGGAACGCTTGGCCGACGTCAACATCAGATCCTACTTTTTACCTGAAGCAACCGACAATCTCAAGGCCATTGTAAAGATCTTGTGTGACAACCAAGATATAGCAGCACGTTTTGGAAGGATTCATCAAAGCGACATTTACCGACGACTTGGCATGTGCTATACAATGCGTACCAAATTGAATGAGGGCGAGCAATATCTTTTCTTGTCATTGGATGTTCTCGGTGAGCCATGGCCACGTAGTGAACTGGAATTCTTTTACAAGCTCTGGATGAATCGTGTGATACAGCATCAGCATCGACGCTGGGGCACTTTACAAAAGTACAAAAACTCGAGGAAACGAGCTGTGTGGCGACGAGTTGTGGAAATGATGGTGCAGCTATCCAACATTTACTTTTATAAGGGCAAAGGCCGTGCCTTTGTTTATACGGGCTTGATTGGTCTAAATGCATGCGAACGACTAGGAGAGACCGGATCTATATACACCTTTTTTCTTGCACGCAATGCATTGATATGCTGGATCAACGACCAAAAGGATCACAGTATCTTTTACATTACTCAAGCGATTCGGCACATGGATGAAAAGCATGACGCTGGTACATTGACAATATGCTCCATGCTTTGTTTTGCAGCGGGAAAGTTTAGCAACGCCAGTGAACTATTATATCAATCCATCGAAGCTGTCAAGACGCTAGGGGTTATCACTGACTGCCAATCATTCTACCGATCAGTGGGTCTCGTGATTACTATGCGGATATTTGAAGGCACGCTCAACAACTCGACAAGTGACCTACTGCTACTCAAGCAAATGGCTGATACCGCCCATGCCAATGGGGATAGTGAAGCTGAGATTTGGCTGGGTGTCTACAATGTGGGCAATGCCATAGTGATGGATCGATTGAATGACTGTGAGGCGCACGTTGCACTTTTGGAGGCACACATCATTCATGCAGCTGATTATAACAAGATTGCTATCCATGGAACATTGCTTTGTTATTACGCACGAGAATCTAAATTCACCTACGCCCAGGAGCATGTTAGGCATCTTGTCAACATTTTACCATCATTGACTGTAACGCGTAAGTATACAAGAGGCAATCGCTTACCAAAAGACTAATTTATTATACTGAAGCCAATATTTTCCCGATCTTTGGTCTTATCTTTGCCACCATGGGTCTATACCGCATGATTGAAGAGGATGAAGGAGATTTGATTACGGATGATGATGGTGGCTATGATCAATTCAATTTAGGTGTGGCACGTATCAACCATGCTTTCCAGCAAGTCAAGTTTTGGGAATTTACGCAGCCATGTCTATACCTTGCACGTGCACTCCCCTATATCAGCACCGGAAGAACAGTGGAAGGCTATTTGGTAAGTTGGTGCTTTTGTTGGTCTACATGCTATTATATCACTCACATTCGGATGATGTTATTAGGTACTTCGACATGGCATTTACGAAATGCATTTTATTCAAGAGATATCCTTCCTCAAGGCTTATTACTGGGCTAATCTTGGAAAATATGCGTTCACACCTAACGATCGAATTGACTGGACCGAGAGGGCACGTGTTGACTTGGACGCACTTTCAATTCCTTCCCATGTATATTGCAATCCTGATCCTGCTAATTGCTATTCACGTTCCAAGAAAGCTGATCTTCGAGCTTAATCACGTTAGAGAGCAGGCTCTCCTTTTGTATATAGTAGTATGTCTCCTACTGATAATCTTCAATGACTGTAGTAAATAGTAAAACATACATCTTTCACATACATGATGCGACAGTGCTTGATCTCTTGGTGTCACGTCATCCATATAAGGCTATAAAATTTAACACCGCCATCCTTATAAGGCGATAAAATTCAACACCGACGATTCATGCAGCCAGGCAACCAAAAGGCGTCGGTTCTTTGGTTTCTGCAACATCAGAAGGAAGCACCCATTACAGACACACAACACTAATATGGCTTGGAATTGACTGGGAACCAACGCATTGGCCATTGTGGAAACCAAGATCCGCTTCCAGAATGGGGCCCATTTGACGATTGTCGACCAGCAGTCGGGGACAGTTGCTAGGTGCCGTATTAGTGTGATGCTAGTCGTTGCCATGTTGACTTGTATTTTTACATTTAATCAGCCTCTCTTGTTCATCCGGTATTTTAGGAAGCTTAAACGAGTGATGTAATAAAAACATCTCGATACGATGATATAGATGACCCAATCTCGCTTTCCTTCCTTCATATTTGTAGTCCCCCTTTCAATCCAGAAACCAGCCAATTGTCCACATCATGCACATATGAGCTGATAGTACGATGTTGAATCCAATTTTCATTCAAGTAAATACGGGTAAGGGAGCAATATATACAACATTGAATAGAGTATGGGGGAAGATATGGAGTCTGTTTGCTGTTACCGTCATAACCGTCCCCTCGTCCATGATTGTAAAATCATCTGCTGCATGCGTTGACTCCGAGTATCCCAATAGAATCCACGACTGTAAAGCATCCATCCAATCCATCATCATCCTTAGCCGTGTCCAGGTGATCGTTCCTGCGCATGACGCTCCACGTAATCAAAACAACACTCCAGAATATCTCATCATTACAGTTACTTGCATCCATCCATAAAATCCAGTATGTTGGTTGAAACTAGCCCTGTGATCACTGCTGGTATGCTCCCTCTTCCATCCGGCTGTTGGTCATTTTGTTCTATCGCAGCAGAAGATGGCTTGTATTGCGTTGAGTTGATAGCTGATATGGCATCCCATCCATTGGAAGAAATAGTTATCGAAGCAAGTTGCTGCAAGTAACTTGAGACAGTGAAGTAAACACCTGGCTAACGGCAACTGCTACTACCTATGGCTGCGGCAGAGAAGCGTGCAAGAACGTGTGTTGTAGTAGAGTGACAAGGCTGTGAACGCTGTTTGAGACAATGGAGTGAAGACCTTGCTAATAGCAACTGCTGTAATGAATGCTGTTACGATTGGTTGTGGTAGAGGAGTGTAAAAGAGATGGTGTGTGTCAAGTAACGGGGGTGTTATGGTAGGCAGTGTCCACGCCATGGACTTGCTATTCAGTCAAAGGCTTTCGGATCAAGACATTCGTACAATTGACATGATGGGTTGAGGCAGGACAATCGTTCGCAGGCGGTAGTTGTACTTGAATGGGGCAACAGTTGAGAATGGGAAGAAGAGGCAAGAAGGAGGGAGTGGAAGAGCTGGAAATTTAAATAGGTTGAGCTGTCAGCATATTCATGCACACTGTAAATCGATCCTTGACCTTGAAATTGCTCAGCTTGAACCTCAAACTTGTACACAAGATGCTCTACGTCATGCTGATCAACAATGTATTAATAAAGAACCCATGCTTCATTTGAAAATTTTGGATAGCAGGGTATAATGTGAGGTTTACTATGACGGATGGAAATTGGGAAAGCGCCGGATTTATGAAAAAGTCAATTAGTATGAATTACCTTGGGAATGCCCACTTTGAGCTTGAAACTTGGTAAGAAGGTTCTCTGAGTCATGCTGATCAATTCTATTCATTTAAAAACTGCATACTTCATTATGATATTTTATGAATCGGACGGTCCAAATATAGGACGGACGGAGCGCAAGTAGGGCGCATAGTGCACACCCCCGCGATTGCCCACCTCCACTCTGAAACTTGGTCAGGGCGGTGGGCTTCGACATGCTGATCAACTCCATTCAAATAAAAACCGCATGCTTCATTATATATATGTTGAATGGGGCCGCCCGACAATGAACGGACGGCAATATAAGTAGCATGGCCTCGAGATTGCCCACCATAAACTTGAAACTTTCACACAATATTCTTCTGTACATGCTGATCAACTTTGCCGTAATAAAGAACCCACGCTTCATTTGAAAATCTTGAATGGGAGGGCATAATGAGTGATTTACTATGAAGGACGGAAACTCCGTACCCGTCGAAATTAATGAAATGTCAATTAGTATGAATAATCTTGGGATTGCCCATTTCGATCTTGAAACTTTGTCAGAAGCTTCTCTGAGGCATGCTGATCAATTTCATTCATTTCAAAACCACACGCTTCATTATGAGAATTTTTGAGTGCGAGGGTCCAAGTTCAGGAGTGGACGGTCGATGACCCCCGAGATTGCCCGCATCCATTGTGAACCTTGCACACAAGATGCTGTCGGCCACAACGAGAAACTTTGTTCTCATAAAGGCCTCGAGCTTCACTATGAAAATGTTGAGAACCTTATGTTTTACCTATGCCGTAATCGCTATGGAGCTGTGATCTGCTAATGGATGATGTCGACTGCATTGATGGGAAGATGAAGAGCTGATTGAAATGGCACATGGTTGTTACACCCGCATGTACCTGCCAGGTTGTTGCCTTTAGGAATGTATGTAAATAAACAGCATCCAATAATGAAGGTGCGTCAAGGTATGCGCTTTAATATCCAGACGACCTTCATCATAGCGATCGTAGTGGTTGCATATCGAAGCACATAGTCCACGTATGGATCCTTCATAGAATGCATAGTTGTATGATCATCTATCTAGTATTATAATAGTATCACATTGTTGCAAAAGTGACATTGATGTTAATACGAAACCGTGTACAGATGGTTTTTTTTTTTTTTTTTTTTTTTTTTGCATTCCACAGGATCAACCCGTTCGACTTTTTAATCGAATTGAATCCCGAATTCGTGTGTCAGCAAGGTGGATCGGACACCCTTTTCTTATGTGATCAGCAAGGTGGATCGAACACTTTTTTTCTTACGTGGTCAGCAACAGCCATTGTATAGAAGCAGCTTTATTTTCATGTAGCAACTTACTTTAATACATATGGATAGCATAGATGATGCCTTATTATCAGCTATTGTGTACAACGAAATGCAACTAATGTTCATTGTCTATGTTGCAGTGGAAGATGTTCAAAAAGGAAATAGACCACAGCTGGATGGAAAGGAACCATAGATGGCTCTTTCAACCAACAACATATTAGATCTACAATGCCGCAAAGATAATGCTGCTGCAATTCGGGTATAACACATTTGTTATTCATTAGCATGATAGACTCATTATAGGGTCAATCTTTTGCATAATATAGTCCCAATTCTGATACTATAACAAATGCATTTTTCGTGATCGCCGAGTGATTCATGATAATAAAACTGGACATTGATTCAATTTTCGACATGCTAGTCGATTGACCTATGTTTTTGCTCATCATACACGTATACTCAAAAATGATGATACAAGCGATTCTAAAAGCACCAAAAGATGCAGAAAGAAGGATAGAAAGTATCCACTGTTACCATATGTTGTATAAATGAAAAAAACTTCATCACGTGATCATTGGAAATGATGAAAAATACAAAAAATGATGCTTCAAATCGCTTTTTGAACCGATTTGATCGCTGAATTCGTGTGTCAGCAAGGTGGATCGAACACCTGACCTTTAGATCTTCAGTCTAACGCTCTCCCAGCTGAGCTATGCCGACTTGTTGTTATTTGAACCAGGAATTACATAATGGACCCAAAAATTTCCATAAGAAAAACAAAGAGCTATCGACACAAGAAAAGCACGAGAATGTAGCGGAATGTGTGTGCTTTTCAATTTTGATATTCATTATGCATTTGGGGAGGTGGATGGTGAATAAATGGGTGATTTAGTAATTTCAATGTATAAATTTCCCTCCTTAGCCAATCGCTTACGATAGTCAAGCACAGTATCTCCGACCGAGTCGGCCAGGTATCGCTTCTCCGACGAAATTCAGTGATAACTGTTCACTTTATATTTCACCTCAACAACAGCATTATAACGTGCTATGTTATACTGCTATGAATACCAATACTATTGCATGATTTTGCACCCATTTAGAGCATCTAAATAAAGGAAGGTGTATCAGATAGCGTTGTACATAGTTGAAGTATATATCAAAGCGGCACGATATATACACAGCATAGCGTTTTATAGTTCTTCTTGTTGCTGCCAAATCGACGCTGCTTTTGGCCCTGTGATCAAGATACAATAGCAACAAAATAATCCCAAGAGACAATTTGAGTGCGTAGCTCTATCATATGTTGGAGAAGGTTGTATCGGATTGTCAAGCTTACAAAGGAAAAATGACTGTCATGGCTTGGTATATCCCTCTTGGCTATTATATTAGCAATTCCATTGGTTTATTGCCTCTTCATCTTTGTACATATCATATATATATCTTTTAGTTTTGTGGATCTTATTCTTATTTACATATGTATATCCTATCTGCTTATGTTCCCATATCTATTTATTGGCTCATCTTTATCTTTTGTGTCCCATCACATTCTGCCTTTGCACTGCTGTCCCGGCCAGTAGGCATCATAATGATCTCTTTTTCTGTTCCCTGTTATTGTCCTGTTGGAAAGCACCTAGCACATTCCACCACACCAAATGATATCCTGATTTTTATTCTCTTTGCCCCTGTGGGAAGGCTATCCACAAGCAGCAATATAACGTCAACATGAATGAATCAAAGGAAAAGACCCGTATTTGGATTGCTAGAAAAGTTGTGTCAAGGGATCTATCATGGTCCTCTAACGCTTTATTGACGTATGCATCAATTGCATGATCATATATTGGATACAAGTACCCTGCATGCACATAATAAAAGAAGGCCATCGTATATCATTCTCCCACGCATCCCTTTCCCCCACCATATCCTTTTGATTGCTGACACCATCAAATGTGTGTATCACTGACAAAAGAAAGGGCCGAAGTATGTATTAACCATTGCGGCTGCCGGGATGCTTCTATGAAGTTTAGGATTGGTATCATTTAGAATTGGAATCGACAAGACAGCCTTTAAATAAGCTCGGATTATCATACATCCATCAGCATCTGCGACAGTACAAGTTTACATAACACGAACATGTTATAAGACGGCACAGAATCATATTGAATACAGATACGCTGTCATTTATCAAACAAATGGGATATTGGATATAGATGTAGCGAGCAAAAAAGACTACTGCTGAGTGTGTATAATAAGGATCTCCGGTGGATGAGTGGGGGTATCATGGATCAAGATTTGACAGGTGCATTACGATTGGAAGCAGCAGGTGGAGAAAGTGATCGCATTAGCCGAAAGCTTCCTCGACGTGTCGTGTTCTTTTTCTTGCGTGGAAAACCGCCATGCTCTTCATCGTCTTCATCTTCATCCAAAGGAAGTTCTTGTAATGGTGCACGTAAATGTTGTTGAAGAAGCATCATTTGTGGTTGCTTTAACCTTGACTTTTGATGTCGTCGAGAACGCCATTGTCGTGGTGGGCGATTTTCCTCATCCTCATCCTCGTCCTCTTCATCATCGTTCTCATCATGGTGTATAGTTGCACGAATGTCATCATTGTCTTCTTCCATCGTCACATCACCATCATCCTCGTCTTCTTCACAATAAATCTCGTCCAACCATGATGCTGTAGGGTCATAGTGTTCGTCCTTGTATAGATAGTGTTCTGGGAATTGCATTTCCATATCAAACAATGCGTCAATCGTAAACCTTTCCTGAGTCGTCTATTGTCGGCAGGATAAATGCCACTAGTGAGTAAGTGATGCTCATTCTCACACCCACAACAGCCACACGTCCCACTATGAAGCGCTCTATACCTACCTGTTGCCTATGTTCAAAGCAGATCTTGTCTGAATCGAGTACCATGGACAAGTTGGGATGCTGCTGATGTTCAGAAGAAAAAGTGCGTTCCCATTTGGTAGTGAAGTCTTCAGCTGGTTGACAAGCAAAGTATCGTGTGCGTGGTGAATCGCTTGGCTGACTACTATCCAGCGTGAGTTGAGAGAGGCGACTGGAAGGTGTTAATGACATGTGGATGGAAGGCGTGCATTCTTCGCTGGGTGTTGCCATAGCAAAAAAGAAAAGAAGATAGATTGTTTCTCCTCCTCCTCCCCCCACCACCAAAATATCCTTTTTGCAACGATCACCCTGTATCACGTCGATCAAATAAATACAAATACTACTGTATTGAATGCATATCCATGGATCGATATTTTATTGACCATAAGCTGCTATTTCCTCTAATTGCAGTATGAGATCTTATCAGAGCCCTCCAAGTTGGTGCAGACATTGGGCTTGGTCTTGCTATGGCCCTTGACAGTAATATCCGAAAGAGTGAAATCTTTGCAAGGAGTCTCGGTAGAGCAGTCAATGCTGATAATGGGGTTGCTCTTTTCCGATGACACAGTGCTAGTAAAAGCCATGAGTATTGGTTGCAATATTCACGAGGAGTAAAAACTTACCCAGAGATACCAGAAATGGTGACATCGCTAATGCTCAAAGAGTGCGAGTCTTCCCCGTTGCAGTATTCTTGCTGCTGGTTGTCACAGTAGTGAGTGGTGATGAGGATTGGGTTTTCAACGTTATCAAGGGTGATGTCTTCAAAAGTGATACCGGAAACAGAGCCCTTGCCACCTGGCCAGGTCTTGATTCTGCAACACCATCATCAACCATAGAATGAGTGAATGAACGAAAACCAAAGCACTAACATTATTTATATACCTGACACCATTTTGACAATTGTGGCACTTGTTAGAGATAAACTTCAAATCCTTGACAGTCTCCGTGTTTTCACCCTTTTTGCCAAGCGATCCAACGCTGAAACCATGGCTACCAGTGCAGTCAAGGTTGGATACGGTCAAATTTGTCACATCTGAATGATAAAAGTATATAAGCGACAGAGTCTCTAGTCACACTAATGAGAAAGAGTCATACCTCGGTTGACAGCAATACAGTCATCACCATTGACAATGGTGGAATCTTGAATTACAATATCTTGGGACTGAGAGACATCAAAGGCATCCGTGTTGTGAGCGTCCAATTCCTCATCGTCGGACACGGTGTTGATATTGATTTGCTCAAACACAACATTCTTGCAGTTGTTGACACTAAAGTGGGAACGAGGAGCTTTGACAATCTTGAAACCACCAAAGTAAGAGTTGGTTGCCTTGGGCTTGAAAAGGGGAGGAGCATTACGATTCTTGGCATCGTACCTACAATATCGAATATCAACATCAACATCATCCATGAAGGATAAGCGATCCACAATAACATACCAGCCTTGTCCATTGCCATTGATGGTGCCTGCACCGCTAAAATGAATGTTGTCACCTGCGAGGTAGATGAATGCCTTTTCATCCTCAAACTTGGTGTTGTATGTGGGGAGGTTGATTGTGCCTTCGAATTTGACGGTAACATCTTGAAGCTTCTCAACCGATACAACCGATTTCAAATTGTAAGTAGTCCCCTTGGTGAATTCAACGGTACCACCATTGTTGCAGTTATTGAAAGCATCGACAATGTTGGCTGCATCATCACCACCAGAGCTCTTGACTGCACATGTCTTGGCGGCTAATGCTTGTTGGACACTGAGCAAAAGGATTGCAGCGCTGCTGAGAAAGAACTTCATTGTAAAAAGAAGGGAATGGGAAAAATATAAAGGATGTTGATTGATCCTGGTACGAAAAAACACGTACCTTTATATATAAAAGTAATACGAGTTCGAGCCCATCATCAGTAATTTGTGCTTCATATATCGGAGCAGTGCCTCTTTCATGTAAATAAGATCAGTGCGCGTACCGCGGCAGATCATACACATTATCCCGATCGGGATACGCGGAGAGTTTTTCGGGCCATTGCTGAATCTGTGAAAGTTACAAGGATCAGGCACCTGCAATGGGACGACGTTATTTGCCCACCATGGTTAATAAAGTGCTACACATACAACGTCTTTATAACAAGAAACCACCCCTCCCTCTAGAAACATACATCCAACGTTTATTGTTTTCAGGATCAAAGGATAATAACAGCTGCGTTATTATCTGATGGGAATCATCCTACTATGGTACTACCATCAGAGCGAGGTCAAATATACAACAACGTTGTTACCCATCGATCCATCAGATATGTTTTTGAATTAAGCCGATAAAAAAGTTAGGGTATGACAATAACCTTTTATCCGAGGATGCATTAATTCTCATCCATGTAATTGCCCAAATGGTGCCCTTTTTTTGATTATGTGATGGATGTCGGAGTGCAAAGACATTGATGTTGCATGCTGTAGAGCACTGAGACATGCATGCTTTCAAGTTGACCACTTTGCCGCGGGATCCTGCTTATCACTGTTGCATCTCCTTCGTCGCGAATTCAATAATATCAACATAATTGCCATCACAATCGGTGATTGCAGAACAAAGTACCGCTGGTGGTGGTCATGCCATATGACTACCTGTGAGATCGTAGGAATAAGGATGGTTGCACGGTTAACATGAAGCCTATCCATGTACAACCAGTATTCTTCAAGTATCGGAATATAAGCTCATATGAAAGATAATCCAAGAACAAAAAAATCGATTGGCTTTTGTGGTGATTAATTGTGCGACCCATTTTTGAGTGCCTCCCAGGTTAAAGGTTGTCAATATATATTGCTTGTATATGGAGAGTACAGCAATCCTCTCCTGTTAGAGTGATCAATGGTTAGTTGACCCGTAGCAACAATGGGTGCTGTGCTTGGTTACATGACTGAAAACGAAGCTTTTATTGTAACAGGGACATTTTTTGGTTGTGTCATTGAATGCATAAATTCAAGGGGTGATATAAGGATACGACGACGACTTCATTGTTTGACACATAGGGTTAATCCATCGACGGCCTTTCAATTTGTGGCTATGGCGTAACACAAACAACTTGTTTAATGCATGATTTCCGAATCAGGGACTTGCGACAACAAAAGCATCTTGTTGTTTTGATGATGCCAAGCAGTTTAGTCATGGCCTTTTCTTTCTTTTTTATTCCCCTTTTTCTTACACCTTATATCCATACACACTAATGCCACCCATTGATCCACAGTATGAGCATTATTTAATAGCACGACGATCGGTCGAGGAAGCGTTAACACCTACTGATGATCAGCGAACCACACTTATCATTATTGGTGCGTACACGGCGGGTATCCTCGTTTTATGGAATATGCCCTTTATAAAATACATACTTGCCCCATTCAAGGTTTGATCATTATATGAAAAAGCATACGCCAGTAATGATAGTCAAAAGACTGGGGTTGTCATGCGAGGAAGGTTTACTGACACTGCTGGCATAGTTATTGACAGTAGGCCTACACGAGTTTTCACACGCACTGATCGGGTGCTTGACATGCGCTCGTATAGAGTATATTATTATTGACGAGCAAGAAGGAGGACAAACCATGATGGTATGTCAAAATGAAAAAGACAAAGTGAATGTTGTTGACGTGTTTATTATGTAGCAAGGTGGGAATCCGTACTGTACCCTTCCTGCAGGCTATCTTGGTTCCTCAGCCATTGGTGCCATATTAGTCATGTGTGGGTTCAATTTGCTCGCTTCCAAAATAGCTTCCATTTTTCTCGGGGCATGCCTTCTTTTGACATTATGGTGGGCAAAGAATTGGCTTACACGGGGAATCGGAGTCGCTTTCATCGGCATGATAGTGTTTCTGTGGTGGTTAGTACATGGCGTTGGACTCAAGTATTTTGTATTGTTCATTGGGTAAGCCAACAACTGGAAAAGGCGGTCATGATGAACGTATTTCTTATCGCTCTTTTTTTAGGGTCATGTCAAGTCTTTATTGCTTGTGGGATATTCTAGACGACCTTGTCTTCCGAAAAGCATATGAATCCGATGCATCCAAATTTGCAAAATTGTGTGGTCTTTCAAGTCAAACATGGGGCGTCATTTGGTTCCTGATTAGTCTCATATTCTTTGCGGGAGCTATTCTTATTGCACTGGTGGCATTCAAACGTAGGTTGATGATGACACATGTGGATGATTGACTGACATATATATTAATGTAGAGGACAAAGAAACCCAACAAGAGCAGGCAGCAGGCTTTGGATGGTAAATCAAGTAAATTTTTGTACATTGTGTAAAACAAGCCAAACGATATATGATCATTGTAAATACAAGGGAAATGTATTCCATATCTAAGCAATTCGTGGCATCCAAGAGTCTTATTGATGAGCAGCGATGGTCGACACCTTTGGGAATGGGTCTGCTTTACTCAATACAGCAAACAGCTTTTCATGCGACAAGTATCCTTTCATATATCCCTATCATATTATCATCCTTAGTACAACAGATATTGCGTATCCCATGCTTTCTCCTTTACCTTGAAAATCATATTCGCCAACATCCATTCAGTCTCTTCCAAGTCAACCTCGATGTTTACAGCCTCCAAAGCAGTTTTGAAAGTAGAGATGGGGATACGAGTGCTTTTGTCCATGATAAGATAGCTAAGAAAAGTCATGATAAGTAAAGATCAGCGAACACAGATAGGGCAACACTTACACTTTCCGGAATAGCTGCCTGATAGCAAGACTTCGAGCTTTTTCAACGGCAAAGTATGTACCTTGACGGATGAGAATTGGGCCAACTTTGTCAAGACGCATGTCGAAGCTGCGGATGTTACCAGACTTGATGCTTTGTACCAAATGTGAATACAAGTGACGACTCTTTGGATAGCGCTCGAATAACAACCGGCTTGGCATTTTGCCACGCATGAGACGAATAGGCAATAAAAATTTGAGGATCACTCTAAGGAACCTGTTGTCAATCTCTCGAGCCTCTCCTTTCCAGCATCCCCATCCAATACTTACTCTTTGTTCTTTTGATTTGCGTTCGTGCATTCTCTGAAAGCAAGCTCTAATTCATGTTCAGCCTATACAATGATTTGCGATATGGATAAGAAACATTGCCTAAATCATCCTTCTATCGATATTTGAGCATACCTTGCCATATTCTTCTTCCAAGAAATACAATCGTCCCAAGTAGTATCGGAAAGTCACCCTGTCGGCCTTTGGGAATTCATCGATATCCGGCATACCAGCAACCTTCACGGCACGCAAAATGTTCTTGCACAGGTTTTGTTGTTTCAACTACATGCACACACACACATCAATAACCATTCTGCTTCCCTTGTCCTTTCCATCCCATCAAGTACCTTGAAATAAATCCGGAAAAGAATCCCAATCATGCAATACGTGCCAAACTTTTTGGACTGTGCTATAGAATTTCTATTTGACAGCCTGATATCAGCATCCCTCCATGCAAACGATGGAATCGATTTACCTGTCAGTGACACAATATGTGAAAGACTTGCTAATGACATTGGCTGCCTCCTCCAGCTTTTTCCTTTGAGATGTCTCTTGATCACTCGTTGCTGCAGCAGCCTCAGTATCCGCCTAAGAAGCAATGTGTGAGCATGGATACATACACCTTTATCGTTGAGCAAGACATACCTGGGTCGCAATCACACGCAAGTCATTGTTGATAGTATATAGAACAGGCAAACACCAGCGCGTCAAATTGGGCATGGCTCGTTGAAAAAGCCTAGATTGGATCAGGATATGAGTGTATGTTGATATAGGACTGGCTAGCAAACTTACTGTACGAGTTCTTTTTGGGTCTCGAAAGCTGAAACACAGTGGCCACGATCCAAGTGCACGATTGTCTTGATATGACACGCCGTCATTTCATCCCACGGGGACATCATTTTGTATCTGCAAGTAGTGTCTATCCGATCGATCTATAAAACAAGTCAACGGTCGTGTCTCGTCTTTAGAGGAAGGGGGTTCATCGCGCGCCCTATATACCTGTAGATTCTGTTCCGTTAAGCTGCGTACATGGTGTTGATTGATAGAATATAAAGCAGCAAGTTGTTTTCCATTCTCAGAGTCGACGACGTGGCGAACCTTGTCGAGGTACAATTGCAGAGATCGCATAGTGTGTATAAAATAGGGTGAAGTGGAGGAGAAAGGGAGAGGTGTATCCACTGAGTTCCAAAGCCAAGATAGCCCTACCTACTGTTAATGCATGATCCATAGCAACTCTTTTTTAACTATCCACCCACCGCAATGTAGCTATAGATCTGGATGGTCAAAATAATGGCTGTTGCTCCAATAAAAGGCTTATAGACAATCCTGCTGCTAAGTTACCAAGATAGTGTTTATAAGCAATAAATAACACACACAATGACTTCCTTTAAAAATAATCAATACCAAGTATTATTGACCATAGAGTGTTGTTGCTTTGTTCAAATCTAAACTCTATATACAGGTTCATCGGTGTTTGCTTACTATGGTATGAGCACCATAACCTGGTAAAAGAAAGCCGCCGTGATTAACACTTAAAGAAGAAGAATAGCGTGCTTGTATGGTCGGCTCTTTATGGCAGCAGCTAATGTCCTTTTGAATTCGCTGTACACTGTGTAACATGGCCAATGCGGATGAGCCAAAATACACCTTTGTCAGACGTTTAGAGGCTTTCTTTTATATGCTTCAGCGACTAGGAGTCTTTCATGGTAGCAAGGTCTAGCGATTCACTCATGGATAACATTGTGCATATCGGCTAAAACGATGATGATATATATTTTGATTGTAATCAGAGAAGGAGGGGATTAACAATGGGGATGTTCTAGGATCATTTGTGGCAGACGTAATGTATGTGGAAAGTTCAAGAAAAGTGATGAATTAGTCATGCAATTTTATGCTATAAAAGTTGACAGCAGCGAGGTTGTAATTTCAGACACACTTACATTTTCCTCCATGACCACAGCAGCAGCAGCACTGAATTTCCAAGTATCTTATCAGGGCAACAATCTCCAGCTTACGCAATGGGATCCACAATCAACGATCGGTCAACTCAAAGATCACTTGCAGCAAGAGACAGGTGTTCCTCCTTCATTACAAAAGCTACTGCACAAAGGCAAACGACTTGTGGATGATGCAACGACACTGAATGAGCTCGGCTTCAACAACAAGACCAAACTTATGCTTATGGGTTCTGCACCAAAGCAAGTGGAAGAGATCGCTCAACTTGATGATAAGCTTGAAAGGAACCGAGAAACAGCAAGACGATTCCGTGCACAACGTATTAAGCCTGCAGCAACATCTACGCCATCATCAGCTGCTGCTGATAGTCGATACACATTTCATCGCCTTACAGTGATTGACGAGTTTCCACAACCTGAACGAGCACGAGCCATATTAGAAAAGTTACGGGATGATCGAGGCGTTCGTGGGATTATGCAACAAAGAAAATGGTCAGTGGGCGAATTGACTGAATTGACACCTTTCGAAAAGACGATTCTTGGATACAATCGCAATGCTGGTCAGCTGATTGCATTACGACTACGCACGGATGATCTTTCTGGATTTCGGTCATACAATGCTATTCGCAAAGTATTGTTGCATGAACTGACACACAATGTGTGGGGAGAACACGATGATAATTTCCATGCACTGAATCGACAATTGAACAAGGATGTTGTCCGCCTTGATTGGACAGCCCATGGTGGTCATGCTTTGAATGCCAGTGGTGGTGATTTCTATGAGCCTGAATATATCGATGATGCATTTACAACTTGGGAAGGAGGATCCTATCGACTTGGAGGAGGAGGCGTAAAGACAACATCCAGCTTATCACCAGCAGAAGCACGTGAACTTCGAGCAAGAGCAGCAGCAGCACGATTAACACAACAAGAAGAGCAAGAATTGGATGAAGGATGTGGATCTCGCTAATATCATCATATCATCTATATATAACCCCCACCTCACAATTAGATATCCATTCCTCCACACAGCTAATATATATACGTAATAAAGGATCCCATACATAAAACAATTTATTAGCTGTAATGCTAACAATGATATGTTTAGCGGTAACGACGAAGGGAAAGAGTGTTGCGTCTCTTCCAGTTGGAGTAACGACCAGCACCCTTGGTCTTGGTGTACAAGTGACCCTTGCCCTTACCACGGCTCTTCTTGCCAATGGAAGTAAGACCACGGGCTTCACGGCGCTTGTGAACAGGGTTGACGATCCAGTTGATACGGGCATCACGACGAATAGCCTTGTGGGAGGGGTCAACAAGGATGACTTCAAAGTACTTGTAGGTAGCATCTTGGTTGATCCAGTAAGAGTTCAAGACACGAAGGTTGGCACACTTGCGACCAACACGTTCTTCAGCAGTGGAACGAAGGGAACGTTGGTACTTGAGTTGGCTAACACCCTCATTGACAGGCTTGCCATAGGTAGCACCCTTAGGAACAGGTCTCTTGCGGCCACCACGACGGACACGGATACGGTAGATAACGTAACCTTGCTTGGCCTTGTAACCAAGACGACGTGCCTTATCGGGACGGGAAGGACGGGAAGCACGGTGGCAAACGTTCAATTGACGGTATTCCCAGCAGCGAACACGCAACAAGAAACGGAAGACATCAGATTGCTTCTTGCGGTAAAGCTCCTCAAGATACTTGTAGGCTATCATCATATCCATGTCAGCTCAATTGGGTCACGTGAAATCATGACTTTGTAAATACATACCACCCATAGTGTATTAGACCCTATAATAAGATACAAAAAAAATGAAAAGGATATCATGTTAGTCTCTATTTCGATAGTGGGTGTGAGCAGCACGACAAATGCGAATGCGGTGGTGATTGACGGGATGTTGAATGCTGAATGTCGTATACTGGCTAAAGTGGGGTTGGTTGCTGATTGCATTGTAATTGATCCATCCATCGATAAATCCATTCATCCATCGTAAATCATCCACGCATGCACTATCTGCTGATGCAATGAGGTCTTTGCTTACCTTGATTGAGGATGTTAAAGAGGGGGAATTCATTTGGGTGGTGGGTGCTGTAATGCTTGATAGCCCTCCCCCCAACATTGAACCCGACAATGAAATTTACCGCAAATGATATATTGATCTGATCCTGTTACACGATTTGACCCATTATACTTTTGAAGCTTGGATATTCTTTGTCCTTGGCCAAATGCATGATTGTTCGTGGTTGACTTCATTTTGATTTCATGCTGATAGATCTTATTTTCGCGGCTTTGTATTTTACAAAGGTAGGCCATACTTATCTCACATACAAAAAACACCTTTCAAGTGACAGGTGTATTTATCAGCTGTGCTTTTCCATCACTTTGGTTCGGTACTCCAAGATGCTTGACCACTTTATCAGCTCGATCAATCAATCATGACACCATTTCCCACGCCCACACACTTATAAAGAAGGCTCTTTGCACCAGCACCATCCTACACTCCTTTCTTTCTACTTGAAGCATCAATGGCCTTTGGTAAGTCTCAACGATAGTCTTTATGTGATCTGGAAAACGAGGGTACTCATGCATTCATCTATGTAGCCCACATCATTGCTTTACCACTTGAAGTGCTCATTATTGGTGCTTAATTACATTTGGCTATGTTCCTTGATGAACACTTTGGGGTAGACATAACTATCATTTACATATTGCTAGCATGCCTAGACTGATGGGAAGTTGAGACTTCTTTGTAGGTGACATAAGTACATGGCGTCAGAGACGGATTATATCTCTTTCGTCTGGCTCCCTTTGTTTCGGCATTTGTTCCATTCGGGTTGTAACATACGTATCAAGACGAGCGAGACGGCATTTCCTTTTTCTACCCTTTCCAAGCAAGAGCTTTATCCTGGTGTGGCTAATATGGTGGGGTTTAAGGTGGATGTACGCTTTGTGGAGGATCTTGAGACAAACGAGCATGATATTTGTTCAGTGGAGGCATGCTGCAACGGAGTCGAAAGTTGTATGAAGGATACCCTTGACAACATGATTGCTATTGTTGAAACGGCGTCTCCCAAGCAAGAATCCCAGTATGCAACGTGGGGTGTGCAGATAATTGTGTTATTTCACATCAATTCATCTTTCAGACAGTGGATTGTATATTCTTCTCCCACGATTTGACATCACATTGCCGTGATCAATTTCTGATCTCAAGCAATTTGAAGCCATCATGGTTCAACTCCTAACATTCCAACAACAACTGCAAAAGTCGGCAGATTGTATTTGAGCGATCCATAAAGCCAGCAAGCATCTTCCGATATTTTAATCATAATGCGTCAGATAACAAGATACGCGGTACACCCCACCGTAGAAGGCGACTTCCAGGATCGCATTAAATCTGATCAGCCTTTCATGGCCGAGATCACTGGCTGAAAAACTATTGGGTATCGCTTATGAGGAGTCCACATCTGCATTGGCGCAGCCAACTGCGGCCCAACTTGAAGATGGTTTTGATGCTGACGAGTTGGGATGGAAATATGATAGTGAAAGATGGGATAATCGTATCACGGGAGTAACGACAACAAGCGATCCACCGTGTGCTCCTCTTAGTCTTCCGCACGTTTGAGATCTTCAACCGCCTTCTCTTTGTACATATCATTCCCATGATCCCATATTAATAAAAAGCTGGAAATGGAAAGTCGATGGTAGTAGTGAGTGCATTATTGTGTATTGCCAGCTGCTTGTACTTTTTGACGTATGATATTATAAGCATCGCGTTCAATATCATTAAGTGCATTCTTGGGAAGAGCATCAACGACGGGAAGAAGATCATCTGTGCCAACTGCTGTTGATGCGGTATCTTGATCTGGGGTTTCTTGTGGATCAGGATGCGGTCGATAAACGGGTGTCCACCAGAAAATCGGGTATTGACGTTCGATATTGTTGATAATGAGTGCCCATGCAGTCATTAAGGTAGCTGAGAGCATCACAAATCCCATATACTGCCATCCGAGACTTTTCAAATTATCTTGTGTCATGCATGAAATAGCAACAGCTCCTCCGGGGGGATGCACTGTTTTTGTCAATTGCATTATCACTAATGATATCGAAACACTCGATGCAGCAGCAATCCATTGAACATGTTCAAATGCGTCCTCAGGTGTATTGATTTCCAAAAAGAGCTTGGTGATGGCAACGCCAATAAAGGATGAGATCAAATTGCCAAAGAATACTGCTCTTGGTTGAGTCATGGGGGCTTCTGGAGTACCATAAAATAAGACCGCCGCCGCTCCCTTTATGTTGCATAATATCCATCAGTTGAAAAAGGACACGTATTCTTGTGCTGAACAAGACTTACCCAACTACTGAGGATGGTGGGATAATGAAGCTGGATATGAAAATAGTAGGAGTAATGAAAGAGGATAGCAAGGATGCAAATTCCAATAAAGGTTCCCAAAAATGACCATAAGCAAACACGCCACTGTGGAAGCTGTTTTGGTTTATCATATCGCCTTCCAAGGAATTGCAAAATGATGCGTGGGACACGCATAGCAGCATAACATTTAAAAGTGAAAAAGAGAAACCGAGACAATGAAGACAGCAGTCATTGTCTTCCCATTTTGATGTATTTTCCTTTGTAGAAAAACCCTTGCATTTATCCTACTACTATGTTGACTTTATTTCATTATGCCATTTAGCTCCTCTCATGTTATTCTTTTACTGCATACATGCTGTCTGTAATTTATGTGACATGCTATAACCATCCTCACACACACACATGTCTCCTCACAGTTGGGGGTCTAATAATAAGAATTCATTCGACATAACGAGTGACGGATACAATAACATAGTTCGATTTATTTATGGTATATAACGCCTTATCATTGATTGGTGACCTCCTTATCGAGGGATGGGATGGGATCGACTTTTTGCTACTACGTCCACGCGTCCCCGCTCTTTGGCTGCTGTATTTGAAATGCCAGCACCACGAATCACAAAGCTACACAGTTTCGCCCTTCTTTCGTGCAACTGCAACCTATATTTCTCTTACAAAAAGTTGGCTTTGGGCCGTACAATAGAAGGTGAGTTTATTAACATGGTGGTGTTGATTGTCTAGTAATAACCCGTCATCTTGTGCACGTCGACGCGTAGCCTTGTATAAATATGGCCAAGAAGCTCAACGAAATCCATCGGACAGCGACATTTGCATGGAGTCCTGGACAGCAATTGCCGTTCATTGCGGCTGGTACCGTTTCAGGTGCTCTTGACGACTCATTCTCCAACGCGTCAGAACTCGAACTCTTCAAGCTTGATTTGGTCCATGCCAACAACAAAGGCCTTGAACCTGCTGGCAAGGTCAGCACCAACGCGAGGTACAAACACCCATCTACATACCATCATACGCGCAACAATGGGGGAATGGCATGATGAGCAGCTCTGCAGGTTTCCTCCTTGTCAAATAATATCTGTGTTAACTCTTGTATCATCTTTTCAGATTCAACACACTTGGTTGGGGACACACGACTACTGAGAAGCCTTATGGTATCATTGCTGGTGGTATGGATAGTGGCGAGCTTGAATTATGGGATCCCAATGCCATCCTTGAAGACAAAGGGTAAGTCATATCACGGATCTTTGCTCATTCAGCATATAATAACGGCATATGATAATAGAGCAGAAGAAGCACTGATCCTCCGCAACTCAACTCATCAAGGTCCTATTCGTGGTCTTGATTTCAACTCTCTTCAATCGAATCTTTTGGTATCAGCTGGCACAAACAGTGAGGTAAAACGACAGAGACACACATGATAATGTCATATGGTTCATACTCACTCGTATCATTCTTAGGTTTATATTTGGGACTTGACAAACCCAACTCGACCCTATTCTCCTGGAGCTCGATCCAACAAGCTTGATGAGGTTACCAGCGTTGCATGGAATTGCCAAGTACAGCATATTCTCGCCACTTCTTCGACTACGGGTTACACTGTTGTATGGGATTTACGCAATCGAAAGGAGATTATGACATTGGCAGCACCTGGTGCTGGTGGCATGGGTGGTGGTCATCGTGGTATTTCATCTATTGCATGGCACCCTGATGTGGTAAGTACTAATACTATTACCGCTATGATCATTGATTAATGGATATACTCTTGTTGTATAGGCAACGCAAATTGTTACGGCTTCTGAGGATGATAACAACCCTGTGGTGACATTGTGGGATCTTCGACATGCACATTCCCCTGAAAAGATTCTTGCTGGTCATCAAAAGGGTGTCATGGGTGTTTCATGGTGTCGTCAAGATTCAGACTTGTTGATGTCTTGCGGCAAGGATTGCAGAACTTTATGCTGGAACCCACGCACTGGTGAACAGCTTGGTGAAGTGTCCCATTCTTCCAACTGGACTTTCCAAGCAGATTGGTGCCCTCGCAACCCTGATTTATTGGCTACTGGTTCATTTGATGGCAAGGTATGAGGTCTATATTGCATCCATATACGCGATCGATATTGATTATTGTTACGCTTTAGATCAATGTATATTCCATTCAAGGTGCTGGTAGTGAGGATGATAGCAGTGCAGCAGCCAATGCCAATCAACAACCAGCTGCTGATCCAAATGATCCATTCTCAATGTTGGGTGGTGCTGCTCCTCAGCAAGCACAGACATTTGCCTTGAAGCATCCACCTAAATGGCTTCGTCGACCTGTGGGTGCCTCATTTAGTTTCAGTGGCAAGCTTGTCTCGTTCAATAACAAGGCTGGTCAATTAGCTGCTCAAGCTGCTGCTAGTCTTCCACCAGGCTCTGCTCCTACGACACAGCAAATTCCTCGACGTGTTACCATCGCTACCGTTGTTACGGATCCTGAGATTGTCAAACGTTCCGAAGAATTGGAGTCCGCTGTCAATGAAAACAACTTTGATAAGCTTATTGATGAACGTCGCACTCGATCCGAGACCACCAAAGACAAGGATAACGCTGAAAGCTGGGAGGTGCTCAAGACTTTGTTTGCTCAAGATGCTCGTCAACAATTGATGCGACATCTCGGATTTGAAAAGGAACAAGTTCTCTCGGCTGTATCATCCGTTGCTGGTGGTGATGAATCTACTGCTGCTGCTGCTAAGCAAGAAGACACAACCACAGTTCTACCATCAGCTGAAAGTCAAGAAACTTCGACCGCAGTTGAGACAGCTGATGAATCACAACAACAGCAACAGGAAAATGAGGCACCTTCTACAGCACAGAATGAGGAAGGCACTGGTGAAGAAGCAAACAAGGCAGCTGCACCCACTGATACTCTTTCGGGATTGTTCAAATCAACTGATGCATCCGCCTCTGCTGAAGACTTTTTCGGTCAACAAGCAACGACAGCACAAACCACCGATGCAATAACTGCTACCGAATCCACTGCTGCTACTGCTACTATTACACCTGCTTCAACAGCTGTCCCTGAACCCCAAGAGCCACTTGAATTGTATCCCAAGGATAGCTCAGAGACCGATCAATTGATTACCAAGGCTATTGTATTGGGTGATTTGGAAGCCGCTGTTCAATTGTGTTTGCAGTCCGATCGCATGTCAGATGCATTGTTGCTTGCAACCTTTGGTGGAGAGGAGTTGTTGAGCCGTACACAAAAGGCATATTTCGAACGACAAGCCAAAAAGACCTCGTATTTGCGCTTATTGCAGAGCGTGGTGGATCAAGATTTGACGGCTGTGGTACAAAATGCAACATTGGAAGAGTGGACTTCTGTGGTCGTGGTTGTTTGCGCATATGCAAGTGCCAATGATTTGGGTCCATTGTGTGAAGCCCTTGGTAGCCGACTCGAGACTGCATGGAGCGATGCCAACAACAAGGGTGAACAAGAAAAGGCACACGAGTATCGACGACATGCCACATTATGCTACTTGGCTGCAGGCAACCTCGAGAAGGTGTCTAATATCTGGATTGTGGAGCAAGAGCAAAGCAAGGATGTGGAGAATGAGGATGTTTATGGTGCCAGCTTGCAAGATTTGATGGAAAAGGTCACCGTGTTCAGACGTGCCATTGATTTCGAAGACAATGCTTTGGTGGCAGGTGAACAAACCGTATATCCACTAGCACCATTGTACAACAAGTATTGCGAATATGCAGAGTTATTGGCTTCTCAAGGAAAATTGGATATTGCATTGCGTTATCTCGAATTGACTCCTGCTGGCTATCGTGCTTCCATTGCTGATCATCTTGCTGTTATTCGTGATCGTGTCTATCGTGCATGTGCATCATCCGCCAGTGGTCTCGGTCAAGCTGCTGCCCCACCAGCTTTCCCATTCGATGCAAAGCCTCTTTTGTCTGAGAGAGAACAACAACAAGCTGTTGATGGTGCACAAGCTGGTTTCCAACAGCAACAACAGCCACAACAACAACAGCAGCAACAGCAACAGGCAGCTTTCGAACCCTATAAGCCGAATCAAGGAGCTGCAGCAGCTACTCAAATGCCTGTTCCTCAACCCGTTGCAGCAGCTAATCCATATGCACCAGCAGCTACAGGTGCTTATCAACCATCGAATGTACAATACAGTCCCTTTGGCCAAGGTGGTCCTGCTTATGGTCAATCTCAACCCCAACAAACAGGATATGATAACTATGGTGGTTATGGTGCACAATATGGTAATCCTTATGAAGCACAGCAGCAATCTACAGCACCACCTCCACCTCCTCAAGGTGCTGCTGTTCCACCGCCACCACCACCAAAGGCACGTCAACCTGGATCAGCTGGTGGTAGCCCATCAATTACTCACAAGCCTACAGGAGCATGGAATGATCCACCTGTTGTATCTAATCCACACGTGACCAAGAGTCCTGCCATGGCAGCTGCTGGTACTCGTAGAGTAACTTCACCCTTCCCTAATGCACCAGCTCCCAGTACATTTGTTCCACCGCCACCTACTCAACAACAACAAGGCGGAATGGCAGGAATACCACCACCTCCACAACAACAAGGTCCTCCTATGGGTAATGCTCCACCTCCACCTCCACCCATGAATGCAGTGGCACCTACTCCCATGGCTCGTCAGCAACAACCCCCAACTCAAGGTTTTTATGCTCCTCGTCAGACATCGACACCTCCCCCGCCACCAACAACTGCTGCTATGGCACCACCACCACAAAGAGGTCCTCCCATGATGGCTCAACAACAACAACAACAGATGCCTCCTCAACCTCCAATGGGTTTCCCACCTCAACAACAACAGCAACAACCACCTCAACCATCGCCTTACGCACCTACTGCTGCACCTATTCAACAACAACCTCCACAAGGACCACCACCACAACCTCAGGCACAATATGCACCTCCTCGTAATGCTGGTACACCACCTCTCCAACAACAACAATCACCACGTGCTATGCCTCCACCAGGTCCTCCACAAGCTGCTGCAGCTCCTTCACCACCACCTGCTGCTGCAGCTCCTCCCAAACCTGCAGCTCCACCAGCACCAGAAAAGAAGCGATTCCGTAAGTACCAGTGTGATATATCTATGCATGTATTACCTATGGCTGATTCATTCTATCTATCTAGCCAAGGATGATAGAAGCCATATTCCTCAAGCACAATTGCCAATTTATCAAATCTTATCTAATCAGCTGCAACAAGCTAGACAGCGTTCACCTGTAAGTATACATATATCTATTATACACACGTCGTCTATATATACCTAACATATCATGGATAGCCTTCACAAAAGAGAATGTTGGATGATACGGAGCGTCGTTTAAACACACTCTTTGATGAACTCAACAACAGCGAAGTTTCGGATGGTGTTGCTCAACTCATGCTGTCGCTTGTCCAAGGTATGTATCATATATACACACAAACAGCATGATTATGGTACTTATCGTGTCCTATAGCCCTAGAGAAACGTGACTATGATACAGCACAGAGAATCCAAGTTGATTTGGTGACAACTCGATATGAAGAATGTGGCTCATGGCTCGTTGGTGTCAAGTTGCTTATCGCCAATGCCAAGCAAACCGCACAGTAGAAAAAGGAGTTGATGTATATCGAGTAAACAAAAAAAAAAGCTGAAAGGAGCGCGCGTGTGTGTCTTTTTTTGAATAAATCCATGTACTTTTTTTATCATCTTGTTTTTATCAAGCAAGAGAGATGCATCGTGTAGATAGATAGCTTGTTAACGCGACATGTGATCAACCTAATCCACTCATTTGGGTCCCTTTTTTTTTACATACATCCATATGCACTCTCCGCGGGCATGAATGGTGTGGTTGGCAATGGAGACATGCAGGAGTATAAACACTGATAAGATAAGCCAAAGGAGAGAGAGAGAGAGTGAGAAATTCGCGTGACCCGTCGTTGTTATCAGTCCACTTTTGTCCATTATTGTAACAGGATATACTTGTCAACGTTGACTCATACCACCATCACGAAAAAAAAAAAAAAAGAATCATGTAGTATCACTGACGTCGCTTTGGAAAAACACGTCTTCGTTGTAGTGCTGGTAGTGATGATGAAAATAAAGCAAGTAGCAACGATGCCACACTGTACACGTAAATGTGTATGTATACATCTACGAAAATGGATGTGCGAGATAAGATAACAGCTCACCGCATAAAAAGTGATAAAACCCAACAACATGGGGGATTATTCATCCCTTTATTTCTTGTTTCCCCAGTGATCATGGCTATTGTTTCCAACGCTTCCGTTTTATCCAAATACCTTTCTCTTGATCAGCGTGGATCTGTGCAAGTGGAGTATGTCTGGATTGATGGATTCAATCAACTACGCAGCAAGACCAAGACCGTGAACAAAGTGCCATCATCAGCAGCTGAGTTGCCAGAATGGAATTTTGACGGATCATCCACAGGACAAGCGGAAGGCCATGATTCGGATGTTTTGATCAAACCAGTGGCCATGTTCAATGACCCCTTCCGTAGTGGAGATAACAAGTTTGTCATTTGCGAAACGTTCAATCCTGATGGTACCCCACATAAAACCAACCATCGTCATGCATGTAACAAGATCATGCAAGCTCACAGCGACTCACAACCTTGGTTTGGCATCGAACAAGAATACATGTTGATTGATCCAGGAACTGAAAAGCCATATGGATGGCCAAAGCTTGGCTATCCTGAACCACAGGTAGGATTAAAAAGATATCTACACGTAGGTGTGATATAGGTTTATTGACTCGTGTGATAATAGGGAAAATATTACTGTGGTGTAGGCGCCGGAAAGATCTTTGGTCGTGATATCGTGGAAGCACATTATCGTGCATGCTTATATGCTGGTATTACTATCTCTGGTGTCAATGCAGAAGTTGCTCCAGGCCAATTCGAGTTTCAAGTGGGTCCATGTGAAGGAATTCAAGGTGGTGATCATGTATGGGCGGCACGCTATGTGCTAGAAAGAATAGCTGAAGACTTTGGTATTGCCGTCACTATTCATCCCAAGCCTGTCAAGGGTGATTGGAATGGTGCTGGTTGCCACACGAACTATTCGACGCTTGAGATGCGTCAAGAAGGTGGTATCAAAGCCATTGAAAAAACAATCAAAAAGCTGGCTATGCGACACAATGAACATATCGCTGTGTATGGCGATGACAATGATCAACGACTCACTGGCAAACATGAGACCGGTCATATCGGTACATTTAACTATGGCGTCGCTAACCGAGGTGCTTCCATCCGTATCCCGCGTCATGTCAGCAAGGAAGGCAAGGGTTATCTTGAAGATAGACGCCCTGCTTCCAACATCGATCCTTATCGTGTCACTGGTATTCTTGTGGAAACTACCTTTTTGCCTGATGCTTGAGAGAGAAAAAAAAAGACCCCAACCCAATCTTCCATTGACGCATGAAATATATATCCTTCCTCGTCTTGTATACCTTTATTCTTCTTTGACCAATACATATGAATGGCAACATGCCTGTGTGTGTTTGTGTGTGATGAAAATGTTTATTGTGTGGATCTATAAAGTCTACAGAACACCCTTGGTGCTGGGGACGTCGTTGGAACCTGTCCGTTCGACAGCTTGCTTGATGGCTACTGCAAGAGACTTGAAAGCAGACTCGGCTCTATCAAAAGTACTATTAGCTCCTATTGTCTCCCTCCCTTGTATTCTCCATGTACATACTTGTGGTGATCATTTGTTCCTTTAAGAACATCGACATGAAGGGTGATACCGGCAGCAAATGCAAAAGACAATAGGACGTGGGGAATCATCTCTGTGGAAAGGGCACCAATCATTTCGCGCTTCAAGTTCAAGTTGATATCAGCAAAAGGTCTGCCTGAAATGTCGACAACCGAACGAGCCAAAGCCTAAAGAGAGAATGAATGAATACCTACGATGGTTGCTATGTTACTACTACTACTACTACTACCACTACTCTACCTCATCCAAAGGACAATAGGCTGAGCCGAAGCGCTTGATGCCTTTGGGAGTACCAAGTGCTTGCTTGAAGGCCATACCAAGAGCAATACCAGTATCTTCAGCAGTATGGTGATCGTCAATATGCAAATCGCCCTTGCAGTTGAGCGTCAAGGACCAGCCTCCGTGCTTGGCAAGAGCATGATACATCTAACCGCCAGGTGTGTCAATTCTTCACTCCCCCAATGTCGTCGGTGAAAAAGGGCCTTACATGATCGAGGAAGCCAATGCCAGTGTCAACGTTGATCTGTTGGTCAAACTTGCCATCGAGGTTGATTGCAACTTGGATATCGGTCTCGTTTGTCTTTCGAGAAATGCTGGCAGTGCGTGCTTGTTCGGTGCTCATGGTAAAAAAAGAGTGGGGGTAAAAAGAAGAAAGAGAAAGAGATGTAAAAGTGGCTCGTGACTCACATCCATGCCAGGGTAATTTCCTTTTACAACATCACTGTGCGTCCTTTGACATGTTCATTTGTATCCTTTCAATAAAATGACCTTGTTCCATTGTATATCGGATTTTACATCATTGAAAGAGATAAACATCACCATGGCAACCACAATAATGAAGGAGGATATTAACAATGAATGACCATAAAGATCAGCTTTAACCCACAGGGTTTAATCCATGATACATACCAAAAGCCTTTTTTTACATGTGTAAGCAATTAATTTAGCGGAAGGCAGATGTATGGGAGTAAGATGCATGACAACATTTTACTTGCCTATGTGCCTGGGGACCGTCATATATCTCTCATTTCAGAAAAAGATAACTATGGTACCAATGATCGTCAAGGATGCTGTATGAACATAGGATGTATATGTACATCATAAAAAGACCTCTCATTGTAAGGTGGGTCTGCATTATATCAAGAACGATCAAGCATACGGAGCTCGAAATTCAGTGGTGCATCCAAAGCACTGCAAGATGACATAGGGACAATGGTGACGTTGCTATCCCGCGCTTTTTATTTCCAGTTTTAGCTGACTCTTTTCAAATGATTTAACGTGTAAAAAGTGACGACGGGGAGTTGCTCTACATTAACAGTCGATATATGCCTGCAGATAAAAACACTTGATTATGATATATCAGTGATAGGATTCTTCATGGATTATATATAAAGCTATTTAAACTTTACCGACGCCTGCAACACCTACACCCACTGCAGCGTTTTGTCTTCCTGGTTTCTTCTGCAACTTGGTTGCTTCGCGAAGTGCATAAGCACCCAATCCACCAAATGCTGAGGCACCGATGATCTTGCATGATGTGCAATCTTGGTATTCCTTAGTGCTTTCTTCTTGATTATGTGTTGTTTTCATGGGGGATAGGAGGAGTGAGTGAGAGCTGATATGGAAGAGGATGAAGAAAGACCAGCTATAAATGTGCTTTTAGGCGCGCTCTTATCACGCATGAATATCAGTTCCGACACTTTCTTTTTTGTCAACACTGTCTCTTATACAATATGCATTCTCCACCGGACGTCCGGCACGTCCATGAAGTCTTGCAAGACTATAATCTCCTCAATGTAAGCATGGCAACAGTAGTCATAACCTGACATGGGACTGATGTCACTTTTAGATCACATTGTTGCAAGACAAGAACCGACTCGATCTTCCTCGAGCAAAAGCATGGGTAAGCTATTATTGTATCCCCAAGAAAAAAAAGTCATATTGATAGGATGTTGTATAGCGTATGAATCTATGTGCCGCTAGTGAAGAGGAACCGGGCCTGTTTTTCGTTGGTAAGTAGTTGCTTTGGATTTGGCATTGGTGTCTTTCATTTGCGCTGATTTCTCATATTAGCCATGGATTATTCTGTGCTGGTATACAGGATCGATCATTTCTCAGGAAGCTTTGGAAGGCCCATCAAACAGCTGATTTGTCATGGTGATGATCTGGATGAGGTGAGCATTGAATAGGATTTGATATCAAATGCACTGACGAATGATGCTGTACTACCTAGTTGAATACCATCAATCAGCTCAAGGTGTCACGTATATTTGAACATGAAGCACTTGTTACAGTCAACAATTCGGGCGAAGTATGGATATGGAGAACGGATCAATTGGATAGGGACCCAATCATCCTAAAGTAAGCTTTCCTACTTTGATAACAGCAGGGTACTTTTATTCATTGACCTTGCTCTTCGATATAGCAACGATCATTCATCAACGTGGGGACTCGCTATCCATAGCGATCAAGGGCTTATCGGTGTATCTGCCAACAATTGGAGAGTGACAGTATTCAATATGCACAACATTACAGCATCCAATCGCATGTTTGGCAAACGACGCTCGAATATTCGACCTGTTATTGAAGATGATAAAGACCGTATTCATTTGATTGGACACACCCACAATGTTCCTTGCGTTGATTTCAACCGCACTGGCCGTTTTATTGCAAGTTGCTCTATTGATCAAACATGCCGGATATGGGATATCAAAACAGCACAACAAGTATCTGAACGTCAAATCATGATCAGCAGACGTGATAGCGATTCATGGTAAGTTATTTTGGTGATCAAAAAATGATTCATCGGCACTGATTTTTATTAGGTGTTGGTCTGTAAAGTTTGTTACTGTGGCAGATTTCAAGGACACTGTATGCACGGATGATCGACTTTGTGAGAACATTAGTCGAAGGATGGCCAATGGTCGCTCTACTTCATTGTCAAGCTTATATCTTCGGCCTTCAGCACCATTACCAGTATATCGAGTCAATTTACCGGGCCTTGGACAAGCCGATGTTACTGTAGGCATCACCGATTCAGAAGAAAGCTATGACGAGGATTACTACGAGGATGGTGTCACCGATGAAGATTTGATGCATTATAGCGACGAAGAATCGTTCGCACCTGCTGCTATGTTGCGTCAACTTGAGCTCAGTGATGAATGGCGACAACAGCGTAATATGGCATTACAGAGGTGGAATAATGGAGAGCCTGCCGACTTGGATGAAGACAATGACGATGGTGATTCAGTTGCTGAAGGACCTACTGAGGATGAGGATGATCAGCATGATGATGATGGCGATGACAATAGTCCTATCGCAAGAGCTACTCCAGCACTTGCAGAGACTGAAATTGAGAATGAGCAACATGACGATGAATTATCACAGCAACATCATGAAGACGATGACGATGACGTGACAATGACATTGCCTGAGGATTTGCCAGCTAGCACAACCTGGGATCCACATAGCGATTACGATTCTGATTGGTTTGAAGAAGATGAGGATGATAACAACGTGATATTTATGCTGCCGGGTGCCAATGGTGGTCATCGGTTATTGTCACCTGCCGAACATCGTATTCTACGTGATCGATTAATAGCTGAACGTGGTCCTTTCAATATACGCACTACACCTACTGTGCAACCGATTCCAGTATCAACCAAAGGAGGATGGAGTGACAACAGCGAGGATGAGGATGAGAATAATGATCAACAATCCCAGGCCACGCATGATGCTCTTGAAGAAAGTGAAGAAGAGGATAAGGGGGATCATCAAAGCAAAGCCCAAGGCAAAAAGAGAAGGATTCTTGCACACACAATGCGTTCATCCAACGTTGTCTTTCACCGGAAAAAACGACGATCCTATGAACGGCTTATGTTGACGACTCCCAAAGATTTATTCATGCTCAAGACCAGCAAAGGAAGAATGATGACCGAGAGAATGGAACGTAACGTTATCAGCAGTGTGGATGTACGATCCGATCGCCTTTTGGTAGCCATGGATCGTCTAAACATGGTGCAGTGGATACCCAGCCTGGAACTTTATATCGCTGCTAGTCAAAAAGGAACCGTTGCCCTCTTACGTATATTGCAAGTCAAGTTATCAGATGGACAATACACACCAATCTTCAATCATGAACGCTATTTACCTGATCATGACATGCAAAGAAGACCTCTTTATGGTGAGCTGGGAAAAATGACATCTACCCGCGTTGCTGACTCACTCACGTGATTTCAACTCTTATAGGCATGTCTTGTTGCAAAATCAGTGCAGATGGCGATAGCTTCCCTGTGTATGTGCTTCACTTGTTTTATTGTGATGGGGCTGTGATTGGATACAGGCTATCTAGACAAAACGATGAAGTTTTCGCAGACCCTATACTAGTATAAAATTCCTCCTCCTCCCCTCCAAGCATTAGTATCTCTCGTTTAGGCTTGCATAACCCACAAAGCCTTTTGTAATATATCAATGGATGGCTTCATGTAATTTGTACAAAGATAATGTGAATAATCCATACATGGGGTTGCCTAGACAACAGCAACAACGTTCCTTGGCAATGCTAAATGATGGGTGATTGGGCGGGTACAATCCCCAGTCGTCTTGGCGGAGGTACTTGATGGCGCCTAAATTCATGGCCAATGCGGCAAGTCGTAGTCTCTCTTTGTACTCCCATCGAACCTATTCCTTCCTCCCACTTTCCACCACAACCACTGTAAGTCATTCCACACCTTGCTTTATTCGATTGAATACAAATACTGGTTTATCTAGTTTGCATTACCAACATTGCAAGGGTATTCGACACGCATGAGCTCAACAACCAATTGGGAATCGCAACTCTCGCCACAAGAAGCGCGGGCCTATGCCATTTTCTTTGCAGCAGCCAATGGAGGCAAACCCAATGTTGTCACAGGACAAGAGGCAGTGACCTTTTTCGCACGATCGGGCATTCCAAATGAGATTCTATCTGACGTTAGTTTGTGCAAGAGAGGGGGAGTGATAGGGCAAGAGGATACTATTACGTAGTAGTGATAGCTACTAACACGACCATGGATGATTAGATATGGGAAACAGCTGACCGGGACAATCTGGGATACCTTACACCCGAGACGTTTTCCATAGCATTAAAGTTGATTGCATGTGCACAGCATGGTCAAGATGTGGGTCAACCTGTGTTATCTACCGGTAATTCATTAGGTAATGCTTCAATGTTATTTGTCGTTACTCATTCTTTTATTTTATAGTGGTTCCCTTGCCCCAATTTGAAGGCATCAACCCTGAGGCACCACCACCAGCACCATCCAATGCAGCAGATACAATTAGCCCTAGCGACCGCGAGAAATATCTTACAATATTTCGTGCCCATCATCCAGTGCAGGGGGTAGTTGACGGTGCCAAGGCGAGAGAAATCTTTGTGAAATCCAAGCTACCAAATGAAGCATTGGCACAAATCTGGTATGTTTTTGTTTGTGTGTGTGTGTGTGTGTGTAAGGAAGTATACCCCGTGCTGATCTCCCTTTTGTAGGAGTCTGGCAGATGTACGCAAGTCCGGCAACTTGAACCAGACTGAGTTTGTCATTGCCATGCATTATATTGCCAAAATGATGGATGGTTCTATCAAGACATTGCCAACACAACTACCAGCAAGCATCTATGGATCAGCCTCAGGCTCTATTCAATCCTCACCTGTGCTTCGACGCACAAGTATGTCTCCCGTAGCACATCAGGCAACAGGAAATAGCACTATCTCATACATGTCTGCATTACCACCACGAGCATTTCCAGTACAACAGCAGCAGACAGGATCATGGGAAATCTCTTCACAACAAAAAATGCAGTATGACAGCTACTTTGATAATCTTGACAAGCAACGCACGGGATTTGTCCATGGCAACGAGGCAGTAGATTTTTTCAAGAATTCACGACTTCCAGACACTGAGCTTGCACGCGTATGGGATCTGGCAGACATGGAGCAACGCGGTCGGCTGACACGTAATGAATTTGCAATTGCAATGCATCTTATCCAGAAACGACTTGCTGGCGAGCCGTTGCCTAATATCCTCCCAAAGTCCCTTGCAGCACACGCACAGCATGCCTCGATACTTGGACAGTCCATGTTTCAATCACCACCCTCCATGGATCCATCACAATACCGACAGCCTCCTCCACAACATTATCGAGCTCCACCACCTCCACCACCTCCAAAACAACAGCAACCACCACCACAGCTAGGTATGGAATTATGTAAAAGTCGTTCCCAAATAGCAATTACTAATATGTTCATTGTTATAGATGAGGACTTGTTGGGTGATTTTGGAAACAATGAGCAACTGACCGAGGATACGAATCAAGTGAATCGATTGCAATATGAGATTTCCAATGTGAAGACAACGATTGAGCAAGTGAAGGGACAAAAGCAAAGTGTGCAAGTATCATTGGAGCAATCACAGCAGCAAAAAGAGCAGCATGAAAAACAGCGAGCCGAGATTTTGACAATGCATGAATCGGAGACCAAACGACTGGAAGAACTGAAAGGTGTGATTGAAAGTGAGCGACCTGGCTGGACTCAAATACAACAGGAACACAATGCAGCATCCCAGCAATTACAACAAGTGCGGGACGAGATCACTGAGACTCAAAAGGCTTTGGATGCTTCACGACAACAAACGGAGGCCTTACGACAACGTGTACATCAAATTCAAAGTGAAAAAGATGACACTATTGCATTGTTGAATCAATTACGAGAATATGTCAGACAACAAGAGCAACCATCCAAACCCAACTTTGACGAAATCTTTTCTCCACAAGGCTCACAGCAATTGGAACCATCACAACAACAACAAGCGGCATCTCCCAGTGAATTTGATGCTATCTTTGGTGCTCCTGCTCCTGCTCCTACGACTACAACCAACACCGAATCAAAACGACCTGCTCCACCACCACCTCCACATCGCCGCACTACCATTCGTCGTCAACAAGATCAACAATCATCCACAACTAAGAAAGCACGAGCACCACCACCACCTCCACCTGCATCTACTACTACTCAAGGTGCAGTAGCTATGGGTGCGGGAACAGCAGCTACAGCGGCAGTGTTGGCTACTCACCATGAGACCGAGTCATCTGATGATACGGAAACAGAAACTAGCAGCAGCACTAGCTCATCGGGTGAAGAAGAATCCGTTGCACAAGTTGCCAAGGATGAAACAGTGGCACAGAATGATGGTGTAACTTCGTCATCGACGTCAACAGTGGCTCAAGATCATGTCAATATCCAGGAACTACCTTCTGAATTGGATACTTTGCCCGAGTCCAACGTCGAACAAGTTGTTGCTGAAACACCTCAGGTTCAAGAGGCAGCAGAAGATAAGGATCAACCATCATCCAAACCATCCGAATTGTTACATTCTGTTGTCCCTGACGATGACGATGATGCTATTGTACCGACACACGTCACTGAGACTACTACGAGTAGCCCTGAGAATGAAGCATCCAAACACGAAGAAGATGTCCATAAGGATGCAGATGCAGTGATTGAAACACCTGTGGCCGATAAGGAGCGTGTAGTGGAAAAAGACGATGATCATGCTGATGACGTTGCACCTGAAAAAGACACGCACAAGGAGGCTGAAGAAGTGATTGAAGCGCCGGTAGCGGATGATTCAACAGCTAAGGAAACAGCAATGGAGGAGAAGAAGGAGCCAGTAGTCCAAGAACCAGCAGTTGAGGATATCAAGGCTGATGGTTCAACAGCTAAGGAATCAGCAGTGGAGGAGAAGAAGGAGCCAGTAGTCCAAGAACCAGCAGTTGAGGATATCAAGGCTGATGGTTCAACAGCTAAGGAATCAGCAGTGGAGGAGAAGAAGGAGCCAGTAGTCCAAGAACCAGCAGTTGAGGATATCAAGGCTGATGGTTCAACAGCTAAGGAATCAGCAGTGGAGGAGAAGAAGGAGCCAGTAGTCCAAGAACCAGCAGTTGAGGATATCAAGGCTGATGGTTCAACAGCTAAGGAATCAGCAGTGGAGGAGAAGAAGGAGCCAGTAGTCCAAGAACCAGCAGTTGAGGATATCAAGGCTGATGGTTCAACAGCTAAGGAATCAGCAGTGGAGGAGAAGAAGGAGCCAGTAGTCCAAGAACCAGCAGTTGAGGATATCAAGGCTGATGGTTCAACAGCAAAGGAATCAGCCGTGGAGGAGAAGAAGGAGCCAGTAGTCGAAGAACCAGCAGTTGAGGATATCAAGGCTGATGATTCAACAGCTAAGGAATCAGCAGTGGAGAAGGAACCAGCAGTGGAAAAGGAACCAGTAGTTGAGGAGATCAAGGAGGATGATAATGACAAAGCCAAGGACGTTGTGTCAGACGAGACCAATGATACCGCATCAGCAGTGCCAGCTGCAACTGAAGCTGAGGTATATAGCGCTCAATGCTACGCAAAAAGTAGAATGGATATTTACATGTTCAAAATATCGTATAGGCTGTACCCGAAGACAAGGCACCCAGCACTGTGGTTGACCATGTGACCAAGGACACCGCTGATCACAATGATACTGAGGCTAGTGTGTTGCGAGATTCTCAAAAGGTAAATTTGAAAAAGGACATATGTGGCGCTAGTTACTAATAAGGGAATAAAAAGGATACACACGATGAAGAAGAATCCAAGGCTGCTGAAGCTGAAGAACCCAAAGAACGTGCCATTGAGAGTATTTCTCAAAGTGAACAACCCCAAGAAAGTGATGATATCAAGGATATTCAACCACAGGTAAGCGCACGGAGAGAGCGAGGGAACTACCATAAAGGGTTGGAACTAATAATGTTACGATAAAAGGTGCAAAATGTGGAGTCACCCAAGGTAGAAGCGGTTGACGAGACCAAGGCACCAGCTGTCGAAGAAGCGCATGACCATGAAAAAGAACCTGTTGTTGGCGAGCAGCAACAACCTTCAGCTGACGTATCAAAAGATATTCAAGAAAGCATCAATGAGCCATTGAAGGATACACAACCTGAAGGTGAAAAGTCAAGTGCACCTGAACCTGAGGGGCATGCTGAGGAAATTACTCAAGCTTTGGAGGAAGAAAAGACTGAACCTGCGGGAGACCAAAAGATGCCAGGGGCATTGCCAGGAGAAGAGAGGGATATCACAGCACCTGAAGAGAGTGATGAAGATTTCGCATCAGCTCGAGTATCACCTTTTGAAGAGCATCCCACAGCAATTGAAACTTCATCTACAAACGATTCTTCTGATACGGTTCGTCCTACCGTGGAGGATGACAATACACCAAAGGAGGATCAAGCAGCAGCAGCTTCTGATAAACGGGAATCATACAATCCATTTGCTGTTGCCACATCAGACACAACCAAAAAGGAAGACGACGTTACACCCGAGGATATCAAGGAAGAAGAATCAAGCACCAAAGCAGTTGCTGCTAGTACCGAAAAGAATGGAGAAGACAATGAAGATTTCGATGCTGTGTTCATGGAGCGACCCACCGACAAGTCCAAGCAATCATCATTTTCTTCTGGCGAGAATGAGAGCTTTGAAATGATATCATCGAATGCCAGTCTGGACAAGTCGAAACCCACTGATGAGATGGAAGATGAATTTGACTCTGCATTTGCAAGTGAATTACATGATGCCAAGATGATCGATGCTCCGACAACAACAACAACAACAACAACTGGAGCACCACCAGCAGCGAGCTCAGCATTTGATGATGATTTCGATTCAATCTTTGCTACACAGCTTATGGATGCCAAGGTTGTACACGATCAATCCAATCCATTCGGACCTGTTCCCTCTTCATCCACTGAAATCAAAGACAAGGGCAAGGAGAAAATGAGTTGGGCAACAAGCTTTGGTGGATTTGACTTTGGCCAAGATGATGATGATACAAAGAACAATGACGAATGGGATGCTATCTTTGGTGGTGGCGACCATGAAAGGAAAAAGGATTCTGCTGGTGATCATCAGCAAGGGTTCCAAGACACATTTGCTGATTTTGGCAAAGAGCACAGCAAGGTTGATGATAGTCAAGCAAAGGTAGATCAAGCACCTAAAGAGGAACAATTATCCAAACAAGGGGATTCGCCCGAGATTCAAGAGGGTGTTGATACGCCACCACAGCCACAGCAGCACCCCGCATTTGCACCCACGGGAAGCAACTTGGATCAATTATTGGCAATGGGATTTGACCGCGCTGTGGCAAAGGAAGCATTAGATCGATATGACCAAGATTTAGAAAAGGCTACCAACTTTTTACTGGATCAAGCCTAATTATAATAAACCATTGTATAATCCATAGTAGAGAATTCATCTTTCTAATGACCCACGTTCGGATGTATGTTTGCCCATAGCTTTTCTCGCGCCAAGGAGGGTATCTAGCTATTCCCCTTTTGACAGATGTAGGAGGTCGGAGGGAAGGATCCCGGGTTCCGTATCACAAGAATGGAAGCGTAGGGGAAAGAAAATGAAAAAGTGGTCATGACGTGCTAATGCCAGAAATAAAGATGCGTGTATTGATTTAATACCAGTACAGGTAAATATGACTTGAAAAGGTGATACATGACGATGTGGCTGGGGTGGGTGGCCCGCGTTGTTGTACGCTGTGTAACAAAAATGCAAGTGTCTCTTTGATGAACGGTCGATCAGGAATAGTGGAAACAATGGCCAACGCTGTGTGGTGGCCATGCTGAGCAACACAAAGAGGGGCTTTGTTGAGTCGCTCAATTTGGAAGTAACAACCCGACAACGTCGGCCGCTTTCTTCCATATTAGGAGTTTCCCATCTTGGCCAAGAATTGTAACCTTGGAGTATTTAAGCCAACGCCATGGATCAAAAAACTTTACTTTCAAACAGACATACATTCAAAAGGTGAATTATTATAAAGAATACATACCTTCACAGCAATTCACTGATACAATTCCTTTCATCTCCTCCAGAATGATGAACGATCAATCTCCTTATCATCAAAAACACGACAGCTTATCCGATGAAGAACGTAGTCTCTTTCGACATGAGCAAAACGGAAATACGGAAGCTGGGGAACAACAGGAACAAGAACAACAAGAGCCCTATAAGGTTCCTACATGGTCACGCCGTCAAATCCTTATAGCACAAGCAAGACATCTTTTGACCCTTCTTGTCATCGATGTTGGATTACCCATGGCGATCTTTTACGTATTTCGGATATTCACAACAGAAATTGTCGCGTTGATCTGTTCTGGTATTCCACCTTTGCTTCGTGTGGCGTACGTTTTGATTCGCCGCCGCCGCATTGACGTTCTCAGTATGATCTTTGTGCTTGCATTCATTATTTCGGGTGCTTTATCGGCGGTCACTGGTGATGTACGCGTGGTGTTGTTGCGTGAATCCTTTGTCACCCTCGTCATTGGTGTTCTTTTTGTGGTGACATTGATCCCCATCACCACGAAATGGTTTAAAGTTTATCCCATGACTTTCCTTGTCAGCCGTGAAATGTTTACAGGAAGCCCACCTGTCACGTGGACCGATGCTGCTGGTGAAAAGCATAGCCGAAGCCGTGCTGACTGGTTATACAATGAGATCAAGCCATACAGAATCTTCCACCTTTGCCTTACTGCAGGTTGGGGTGTAGGTCTACTATTGGAGTTTGCGATTAAAGCCATCTTGATCTTCACCAACGTCCCTACAACCCAAGTCGTCCTTTACGGAAACATCGTTCTTATCGTCATCATAGTGACATTGACCATCGCCAGTACTCTCATTGTCTTTCGAATTCGGAAACGTATGGAGCGACTCGAGCATGAGTGGCTCGCTACCAACGATTACACCCCTAAATCCAATGAAAACAATCATCAATAGCATATATCGCATTTTTCTTTTCCATTTGTATACCATATATATCAGCAATAAACAATAGTAAACTGGAAGTTATACTTGACTGTCGTACAAAGTTTCGAGGAATATCATGCAGTTGGATGGCTTCTTTTCCTTTTCTAAATTTGGAGTTCCGAAGAGTGATAATACCTGAAATAAACGTTGATGGAGAAGCAAAGGCAAGGGTGACATTCAAAGATTGAGAGGGGGAGAGATCGAGGTACCCGCAACATGTTCGCAAAGCAAGTTGCTTGTTTGCATACCATCAAGCAGTATCCGAAGATGGCTGAAACACTGTAAAGCTGTTAGGATGTCAGGGATTTCGTGTGAAGGATAATGGACGATGGATCTTTACCATGCTAAAACAGCAGCTGTGTTACATACATATACACGATGGGATGATCACGTGTAAACGTAAAGCTCACAGCCGTAGGATCATGGGGGACATCGAAACAGCAGCAGGCTCCTTAAATGAAGCAATTCGAATTACACAATGATGCGTAAAAGGCGATACTATATTTCATGGCTACAAGGCATTCACTGTTCGATTGATGAGAATAGCATTGAGCCATGTTCAATGCATCTCTTAACCCCACATAATAGTCACTTGTATTAAAGGACATGTAGATGGCAGCATACGTTGAATGCATCTAGGATGAATTTGGGAGAATAACTAATTTTATGGATCAAAGTCATTACCTGCTTCTTGACGCTTGGCAATGAAACGCAGAAAGAGGAGGGTGAAAAGGTTTAATAAAGCTTCAGCAACGATGGTATGGTGCAAAGGAGATGGTTTGTGAAAAAAAAACACCCACGCCACGGGAGCCTTTTCATACGGCGCCACACAATGGGCGCATAAGGTGATCAACGAGTTGCATGATTGCAGTAATAAAGGCTGAAACAGGTATATGTAACCACCATCCGACAAGCAATGTAAAGTGCAAAAGGGCAATAGTTGATTGTGGAAGCTTAAAAAGGAACCCACCATAAACAGGCAAGAGATTTCTCAACAACAATAGTACTACATGTTGGGTGTGTGGGTCAGTACAAAGCGGGCATTGATGTGTAAACAAACCCGGAACGTTGCCCCTTTTCATCCCTTCACTAGCATTTAATAGTGTCTCTTTCTCTTTCTTTTCCTTTTGAACTACATGACAGACAACAGCACCAATACCCTTGTCCAGCCTACCTCGGATGAGAAACGAAACAATGAGCAACCTGATAGATTCTTAACACCACAACCACCAAATCAATCAAAGAGGAAGAGCATACTTGAAGGCAAGCATCATCATCATCATCATCGTTGCAGAGACAACATTCATGTCATCATGTCGTTAATATAATCATTGGTACAGAATATCAACCGACGCCTCCTCCTGCATCTGTCACTGTGCATAATACTGTTTCAGCATCTCCCAAGGATCCATGTTGGCTAGGATGGTAATGCAAGCAAACTCTACTACTACGACTACTCCCCCCTTGTTTATTTAATGCTAACATGTAGGCACATACATATAGTATTCTAGCTTGTTTCATATGCTGTCTAGTCAAAGATGAACCACGATCATAAAAGTTGTTACTATCGTTCGAGATATGTGTGTGTGTGATGATATTGTAATTGCTCCATATAAGTCTTGACCCCGATACTTTATCACGCCCGAAACGGAACTCGCGTTCCGAGCATACACGCTCTCTCTTTTTTTTTTTCTTTTTCATTTTCATTTTCCTCTTTGTTCAATACTCGATGGCATCGACGATATCATGGCCGCTAGTTGTATGGCATAATTTCAGTAATCCGACCACGACATGCGTCACTTGCAGTTATCCAAACGTCTATGCGGGACAAAGAGATGGGCACATTTGGGTGTACACTATGCATAATGCTGAGCAACTTCAGGTTCATGTCCTCTCCCATTCAAGCCATTGACCTCGTTGTTGACACCTTCCCACTTAATACAATCTAGTACAAACTCTTGCTTGTGGGCCATCGAGCGCCAATCGCTGCACTCTGTGTCATTAAGGGAGGACAACGAGCCAACGACCTATCTGCCACATCCGATGATATCTTGGTCAGTGCTTCCGAAGATGGGTATGTTACGAGAGAGAGGGAGGGGATCGTCATCACCACCAGAATATACGTTTTCTCAACATGGATATAAATAGCGAGATCGCACAGTGGAATGCTTCGGATGGAAGATGTCTTGGAGTCAATGCAAAGGGCTTTTTGGGAGTTCCGACCGATTTGAAGCTATTCAGTCAGGTAAATTTGTTTGTGCATCGAGCATGCAGAGGGATGTTGCTTACATTAGGACATAGGCCAAAGATCGATATATCTTTTGCAGCGGTCAATCCAACGAGATCAACATATTGAATGCCACAACACTGGAGGTGTGTATAATTCATGCAACACAATATACTTACCATTGTATCACTGACACTGGTATAGGTCGTTCGTGTTTGGGGCAGCCATCCTAATTGGGTTACATGTGCTGATTTCTATGATCCAGGTTCGTGTATACCATATGTACATTGATCAGCGTGTTCTTTGCTAATATTGAATTCCTATGCAGCTGCTAAAAGGGCAAGGCTGGTGACGGTTACCATGGATGGCAAACTGGATATTTGGGATTTTGATGCCGCGGGTCAAGTTATTTTCAAAGATCGATCGTCTGAGAACCAGCCAAGGTTGATCAAGGAAACGACATCTGACCGAGTGATTGGATTGAAGAGTTGTCCTTTCTACCATGGATTATGTATGGTGCTTACGCGCAAGAATGCAATTGTAAGTTTTTATAGAATCACTTGGTTTACCGATTCTAACCTAAATCGCTTTATAGATATTCGTATTGAGAGAATCAGCCTTTGTACCCGAAGTTACCATACCCACCGAACATGGCACGAGCTGGTCTAGTGCTGAATTCTGCAAAGGGAATAAGTTGCTGTTATGGGCACAGGTGAGTGGATAATGTCGTGCTCAGGTGGTTCATCCATTCATATACCGGTATTCTCTTGTAGAATGGCAAGATCTTTGAATATTACATCAAACCGCCAGCAGGTGTCGACCCTGGGAAAATGGCACACGATGAAAATCAATTGTACTACAGGTAATGGATAACGGGTGTCGTTGGATCAAAACATCAAGTATTTACTTTGGTTAACAGTGTTTCGCTGATGCACACTTATTATTTCGATACCAATGGTAAAAAATGAGATATCGATGGGTTATCGGAAGACGTGAAGATTTACACCAAAAATCACAAAAGATCATCTGGTTCCAGGTCGATGGGTCACAGCGATATGTCAAGATCGATCATCGCCGATAGCAGTTACATTTGGCAACCATCCGGACAATTCGACTTTTTCAGTCAACGTGCTAGATGGAGATGAGGATGGGGAAACCAAATGCCGAGGTATTTATACATATCACCTCTGAAACGATGCTCGTGTCCAATGAAATGATTAACTGAGTCTGACGAGCAAAGAAACTAGCCTACAAGATATATGGCCACAAAAATCCATGTGCGATCCTCAGTTTGGGTCAATAACAGCAACAATCCCTGTCAGCAGCAATCACCTTGCAATTGGTTATGGTAAGTTGTTTGATATATTACAAAGCGAGAATTATGTACTTAATTGTGCCTTTTAGAAAATGGTACGATTTGTGTTGTCCCATTGGCTTTGGCTCTGTTACATATGCCGGCGTTATCTCAAGTAATGGATCATCGTCAAGATGTGCGGATATTTAAGCGAGCGCATGATGGTCCAGTCACGTGCATGATCGTGCATGAATCACATCAACATCAATATCTGCTATCAGGCGGTCGTGACGGTGCAGTCAAAATATGGAATTTGGTGTAAGTATAGGCACGCATTGTACTTGGGTGATCGATTGCTGATATGGTGCACGGGTATTGTAGGGATGGGAAATATGTGGTATCATTTACCGTGCATGCCTTGGCTGTCAAGTCTTTCATCGAGCCAGCTGAACAAAACGATACAAGGATACGGGGATGTGTAGTGTCTGTTGCAAAAGACAATTCTGTGGCACTTATTTCAGTGGATTCAATGACCTGGTAAGTCCTTCATCAATTTGCTTACTTCACCTTCACGTATTTAAAGTAACATTTGTTTAGCTTATTCATGTTCCCTGGACATGCATACCCCTTATCGGCTATCCAATGGCGTACAGCCGAAGACTACCTTGTCCTTGGATATAGTGATGAAGCAGCATTTGTGTGGCAGGTATGAGTGAATGATGCAAGTACTCTCACATGAAATAATAACTCTTTCAAAGATTGCAGCAGGATCGCTGGATCGTGTGCTCCACGGAAAACAAAGCAAAGTGATACTGGAGGATGACAGATGGCCTATCAATGATCTTTCTACAGCTACAATGCCAAAGCCTGTCAACGGACACAAGCACAATGCTACTATGCGTTCCATTGTATCGACAAATCAAGGTAAACATTCCAGGAGCTTGTATGATTTCTCTATTCTGACGTGTGTTCATCTTAGCTTTACAGACTACCACCCATTTCGCACATGTTTTTATTTTCAACATACGGCGTCTCGTCCACGACTTGTATGCAAGATACGAGCGTATTCGCAGCCACGACATGTCTGATTTAGCTGTGCCACCCACTCCTCAGCAGTCAACGTCTTCGGCCTCTTACGATGCAGTGGTGCCTGATATAGCCAACTTTCGACCTGGCAAGGATGATCCACTTGACCATTCCATCAGCGAAGATGATGCCAGCATGCAAGCCGGTGGAATTGACTTGAAAAAACGTCTAGAACTTGTATCGGCGATTATGAGTACAAGTATCTCTTGGAACGTCAGTCAAGCATTTGAAGATATATGTTGCACTACCCTGGCGTTATCAAGGCAAACACGGCACGATGCAATCAGCTTTGGGCTTAAAGGGTAAGTGTATCCGATGGCGATGACTTGGTGGGGGAGGAGAGGGCAATGTTGCTTATGATAAGTATGGCTCATCATTGACGACGATGATAGGGCAAACGGTTACTTGTCTCTCTTGGCACCGATACCCGAGGAAAAGGATACTTGGAAGGTGTCGCAGGTGATGACAGCTTCCAGGCTACTTTCAGTAGCATTGTTAGCAAAGGCCATTATCTTTATTACAGGTAATATCCTATCGAAGGAGGTATATGTTTCATCGATCTGATCAATGTACAATGCATAGGCCAAGAAGCAAAGTCGTCTGATCTTATAGCTGGTTATGCAATGGCCCTACCAGCGGTAATAGGCGACAGCTATTGTTTCCCATCACTCTCTCTTTTAAGCAAATACTGGCAAGATCACTCTGGTAAGTACCTCTGCTGTATTGGTGATTACCATCTCGGCTCATTGAAAATGAATAGCACGATCGCTATTTTCCAGTGCTGTGACAGGATTGAAAGAAGATGAAACCATGGCAATGATCGCTTATTGGGAGAATTACTGTGAGTACACGGCAATGGAAGGATGAGAGCTGGTTCTAACATTATGTCACAGTACCAACATCCAGTTCACCCGACAACCATAATCCTCACATGATGGCGCGTGCAACCATTGTTCTCGGTATTATGGGATGTGATCAACCACAAATGCTAAATTCAGGGTGAGTTACATTGATCAGTGATATGACATTGGGTGCTAACCATTGCGTGAATTAATAGCGTACGCAAATACACCGCCCTTAGTCTTGCGCTCTTACTGTCGGATTCAGATTTGGATGACCCCAAGACTCATGGCACTGATCCATCCACAGCCTCTGTCGCTCGTACACTTGCCTCTATGGAGTTATTAAGTCAGGGATTCAGCACGTGGGAATCTTATATCAATGTTGCCGAAGTCTTAAGGACCATGTTTGTATATGCTTTGGATCCACAGCCCGCAGTGAGTCGAGGAGCCAACAATGCAATTTTCCAAATCGCTGCCACCAACATGCCTTTGGTCATTGGTACTTTGACGTATGATACGACACGGGCCAAAAAGACCTCTGAACGTATTCGTTGCTTAAAGATCATTGGCACCTTTATCCGCAAGGTAAAAGGGATAGGAGATGTTTGTTGTTGTTGCTGCATGTTACTTAAAAAGGAAAAATGCTATAGAAACCCATATTACTTTTTGGTGATGTGCATCGGGTTGTGGAAGCCGTTGTCAAGACACTCGATCCCAATGTCCCACATCTTCGAGAGAACATGCTCCCTACTGCGACAGCTGTGCTGCACAGCTTGGTCAAAAGGTACATATATAGAGACTATCGATTGACCGCGAGTACTTATTTTATCATTCAAGTTATCCATTTGTGGATTTCAGCAATAGTGCACAAAAATTGGCAGTTGGTACACTGGAAGGTGCTTGTGTTATTTATGATTTACGCACTGCTACACGTTCAGTGGTTCTGGAGGTGAGAGTGTTTAATGAGTGTAATCGAGATTCTCTTTATTGATAATTATATAATGTAATGTAGGGACACACGGGAGCAATTGCAGCCTTAGCTTTTTCGCCTGATGCCAAATACGTTGCCACAAGTTCGTTAGAAGACAAGACGGTCCGAGTATGGTATTCGAACATCAGCCTACTTGGCGTATTGACCAGTAGCCTATCGCAAGGTCTTACACGTCATGGCGAAGGTGATGCCCAAAAGGCGTACAAGGTGTTTGCATTTGCACTACCTCTTGGTAAGCGAATTCCGGGATTGATTGTTATCATGTGAGGACAAACATGTTGAAACCTGATTATAATAGTTATTACGGATCCGCATCAACAATTGCAACAGGTTCACTTTGAGTGGACCTCGCAGCGTTGCGTCAAGCTGCATATCAAGGATTTGGTGATGAGTTTCAATGTATAATAGAGATAGCTTGGTTTTTGATGGTTTGATAATAAAGAAAAGAGTTGTTTGCTCGTCTGGGCAAGTATTTGTAAAGGATGAACGCATTTGGAAAGCTGGTGCGACCTGGGTGATCTCGGACAAAATTGGGTTCTATTCGAGGAGGAAGGTGCACGGTGCGAGCGGCAGCAGCTTCACACTTTTTGCGGAGAGCGGTGGTGGTGGTGGTGGTTCTTTGTACCCTTTTCTTTCTTCCACTGTCTTTTTTACTTTCAACGTCTTCCTTTCCTTTCCTTTGTTGCTATACAACAGTATGGACGTTGGCGAAGAGCGATTGGCAGAATTGAATGCACTTTACAAAGAGCATGAGTCGGCTATTGACAGTATACAGTCAGCATTGCGACGCGAGATCCCGCTCTTGGTTCAAGAACATGGACTTTCACTGGAACAAACTGCTGCGTTAGACGAATATATTCATGATCGAGGTGAGTGGGTGGGTGGGTGGGTTATTACTTTACTGAATGAACATTGTTCTTATGCTGTATCCTATAGTAACCATATTCCGGTTCCTTCTTAAGAATGAGTTTTCTCGGCCACATACCCTCTCACGCATGGTGGATACAATCAAATGGAGAATCAATAACAACATTGGTGAAACGACTGCAGATGACCTCGATCCTTGCTTCTTTGAAAATGCATTTTGCTTCTTTGGCGGCCTTGATCGGCTGGGACGACCATTGCTTATTATTCAATTATGTCATCATCCAACAGTCAACGGAGATGCTGCAAGTTTCTTGACCCCTTTTGTTACATTTGTCTTTGAGACAGCTCGTCGACTCATGTTGGAGACGACATTGAAGCGATTGCAACAAGGCATACCAAATCCTGTTGTCACAGAAACAGTGTTGCTGGTCGACTTTAGGAATGCAAAGACTCTCCCAAGGGTACGTCTCGTGCACATTCTCATGTAATGTTTGTGCATAATAGGTCTCACAAATCATCCAATTATAGGACAGACAATTGGCTACCTCTTTTATTCAATTACTACGACGCTTTCCTTCATCGACTGGCACTGTGTGTCTTTTGAATTTCGGATGGATGTATCAAGGGCTATGGCAAATGATCAAACTACTGCTTTCTGAACAGGCCAAAAAGCGAGTATGCTTCCCCAAAGTATCGGATCTCGCCTATTTTATCGATGATCAACAACTGCTTCAACGTAAGCTTGCAGCATCCTGTTTGAAAACAACTGGCACACTCATCATCGTTATTTATTATAGAACTTGAAATGGCAGATCCAGTTCCATGGGGTTTGGCACATGATACCGTATACAAACGACTACCACCAATAGGCACATTGAGTCGCAGCAGCTCCAGTACATCCCTATACTATGATGCCGATTTGTATACCCCATCGTTTGGTACAATTGCAGACGTCGATAGCAGTAGCGAATATGCGACACCAAGAGAAACTACACCCGTACCCAGTGAAATCGATCTCACCAAAATGCAACAAAATGCAATCACTACCGATCCGTACCGACACAAAAAAGAGACAACTCATATCGATCGCCGAAAACCAATGTCTACGACACCATCCTCCCAAGCACGCAATATGCATTTCGTCTTGCAGCTATTGATCAAGATGGAAAAACAAATCAAGCACATCATCTACCGAGTAGCCAACAAGATCTTCCAACACCGCGGCACATTGTATTGGATAATAGCTTGTATCATTATGCGCAATCGTATCATGCAAGTGATACATGGTATCCTGATCCTTGTGGGCCAGCTCTTCGCCAAGCGACTCGGATTTGCAAACCCCCATTCATCCGGTATTCGTGTCTTGCTCAACATTTTCACTGGCCAACGATGGGCTCTTTAAGTTGCCATTGTCGTCGCCGAGGAGCTTCATTCATGCACGTACATCAAGGCTGCTCACGCAAGTCGAATAAGAGATCATCATTACATATAATATCCCACACTTTAATAATAAATTGGAAGCCCAACAGTGATTCAAAAGTTTGTTTGGTGATCAAGTCATCGAATTCTTCACAAAGGGAATGGCTTTCATAATGATGTGCTTTTTCAATTGCAGACAATGACACACTCCTCCATGCCATGTAATCAACTGAGAGCTTATTCCAATGCGTATGAATATGTAAAGAGTCTATACATAAAGATTATATTAGTATAGCGGTTGTGGGTTGAGGATAGGTTTACTCATTATTTTTTAAAGCTCAACAAAGAAAAAAGAAGACAATGCAGTAGTGGTTGATTGTTACATTGAAGTTAATGACACTGTATCCCGTGCAAAAATAAATATGCCAGTACTTTGATTGATACTTCTATAACTCTTGCTGCTGGCTTGTCGAATTGATGATGTTATGGCGATTTCTTCACAATAATGTGGATGAAGGAGGTGGAGGGGTCAACAAGGGCCATCATCATCCAAAGTGGATAAAGGGTCATGTTTCCATATTAGTAAAAAGGATATCCTTTAAATGTCCTAAGAGATGCCCTTTGTGTTTTCGATTCCATTATTTTACGTATTCTAGATATGTTAGCGTGTTCATTGTGTGCATCCTTGGGTAAGAGACCGAGAAAAAGGGTGATGCGTTATAAAAGCACATATCCCATTTTTACCGTACACAACCATTTTCGCTATCCTTTATTTCATATACCATGTCTTCTCATACCTCAGGCGGCCTTCCAGCAGGATCTCCACCAGGCTCACCAGCAATGTCTCCACCAGGCTCTCCACAGCAAGGAAATCGAGAATTAGAAGTCTGGCTGTATAGCATCGTTCTGCTAGGAGCTATTGAATTTCTACGTACGTATATAGAATGAGAACGTATTATCGCTAGCTCTTTTCTAATTGCGTAACTTAGTGCTCTTTATTCAGGAAAAGTGTCAGCTCCTACTCAATTTCATTGAGAATATTGATGATGCAGAGATGCAGTACCGGCAAGAAGAAGCACCTCTATGGGCAAAGATTTGGAAAACTTTGAAGATGCAAATGAAGGCTACCATGATGCTTATTTTTTTCATATTCCAGGAGATCATATTCAGCTTTTTTGCTTATATCGACTTGTTCTCTATCTCGCACCTTGAGAACGTTGGAGCGTTTGTCCTCAAGAAACTTGGTTATTTTCAAGATGTCGACTATGTCAATCCACAAAGAATGTTTTTGATTCGTGGCACAAATACAATGAGAGGCCGAGCCAGAGTAACCATTCGGAGAACTGCAGCATGGTTTGCATTTGCCTTGTTGATACCTTTTGTGCACGAAAGCATGATGGATATGGCAGACACAAGCTTGGAAGCAATCCATAGCAACATTGTCTCATCCTGGGAACACGTATGGCATCCAAAGAAGCCCAAGGCAATTGAGTGGGAAGCAGGCATGGAAAAAACAACGTTTAGCGATAACACCATTTCAAGGTTACCCTTCTCAACACCATCGCCATCAGTCGGTTACGAGGCTTACAAGGCGACGGAACCATGTTCATACGGATTTTTCTCTTCAATGTTGCCAAAATGGTTATCCAAGGTCAATCCCAATAACATTCTCTGTAAATCGTGTCAGCGCTTCATATCGATGGGTGGATGCGACCGAAGCAAGGACAGCTTGCAAGACTTTGCATTGGCAACACTTGGATCTCGTGTGCTGACGGACCTTACATCGCCAACCTTGGGTGATGAAAAGAGCAAGGGATTGGTTTCCACATTGATCAACAACAAACGACCAAGTAATATCAATCATCAGCGAACTAGCAGTCCTCTTACTGCTCTATTGCCATGGACAAGCCCTGGAGAATGTTGGCCTATGGCTGGCAAACATGGATCACTCGGCGTGGAATTGAATCATCCTGTGGCCGTGAAAGCAATCTCGATTGATTATTTGGGTCAACATCAAGCCATTACCATGGGCAGTGCACCAGGGGACTTTGAAGTATGGGGATTGAAAAAGTACGATGATAATCGCTCCTGGAAATATCCTTGGGATTCATTAGCATCTGTGGTGGACAATGATGTTATCTATCTTGGTAGATTTATGTACGACATCACAAAGCGTCTTTCGGTGCAAACTTTCGAGCTCAAACACGCCTCACCTCCCATCAAGGCTGTGGTGTTTCGTTTTCTCAGTAATTGGGGCCAAGATGATTATACATGCATCTACCGCGTTCGTGTTCATGGCGATGAAGTAGTACCATAAACATCCTTTTCATAGTATTAGAAAGCTAGTAGTATTTCACCATAAATGACTCGTGATGATTTTTATTTCAATGATGTTCTCAGGAGGCGCATGTTGGCATGGCGACAATGAATATGGGCATTCGTGTAACTCCCCTCCTTATCATCACTGCATACCCACGTCTAACATGCACGGGTGATCAATGTGGAGTGTCATAAATAAGATTGTCAATATGTTTAACTATGCTCTTTATTAACGATAACAAGGTCTCATCTAACGTATACTCCATACTTGTTGCTAGGATACCAATTGAATTCGATCAGTCTTACTGGCTGTTGTAGTTGACTGAACCTCCGTTTGACAGAAACGCCCGCCTCTTTTGCTGCAGCATTTCCCCGCATTCGCATTCCTTTCCACCATCTTCAAGAGCGATCGTTTTATTTTGCTAATGCTTTAGCATCGAGATCAACATGCAATCGTTGCCAGCAGAGACCGAACTTGCTTGTCATGTCAATCGCATTGCGTTGAGTGATGAAGACGACGACGACGACGACTTGTATGACGACGAGGTGGACCTGGCTCCAGGGCAAGTGAATCGATATGGATCCGATGGCGAAGAAGATGATCCTGTGATACCCGAGCAAGCGTTGGAGCTTTTGAAATTGGAGCAAGTCATTCGATCAGGATATATTCTTAAAAAGGGAGAGAAACGAAGAGTAAGTTGTTCATTGTCAAAGATGGTAAATGAGAAAACTTACCTTGGATGTTGTCATGTAGACATGGAAAAAAAGATGGCTCGTTTTACGGACTACCAAGCTTGCATTTTACAAAGACGACAAGGTATTTTGATTACATTATCAATGAATCCTGTGTGATCTGATTTGTTTGTTTGTTTATTACAGGAATACAAGTTGTTGCGCATTGTTGATTTGGATCAAGTACGCAGTGTTGTCCATGTCACTTCCAAAGCCAAATACAAGTATATGTTTGCCATTACCACTCCCAAGCGCACCTACTACTTGCAAGCTCCTAGTGAACAAGAGATGAAAAGTTGGACCATATCCATTGAGCAAACCAAAATGGCAGCAGCGGAAAATCATCATTATGACGAGAATGATCCGTCTATGGTTCACCGCCACAATCACGTGCCACCTGTCAATATCCCCATCAAAGCCAATTCACAGCAACAGCAATCCACTAGCCTCGCAGCCTATTCCACCAATCAAAGCTATCCTCTATCTCCCAATGCAGATATGAATGTGATGGAAGGATTCGCTAGCTCGGATGATGAGGATGACGATGATGATGAATACAGCTGGACCGAAGATATGTCAAAAGCATTACAAGAGGAAAGCAGGAATCGCGTATTAATGAATGGCTATTTGCTCAAGCTGTGTCGTAACAAGGTAATTTGTCAGCTACCCATCATGTTCATGCTTGATAGATTTCACTCATTTCAATTCACTGCAATAGAGTTGGCGAAAGCGTTGGTTCGTGTTACGACCTGATACTATTGCATATTATAAGGATGAAAAGGAATATGTGCCCCATCGTATTGTTCCTCTCTGTCACATCATTGATTCTCTGGAGATCGACCCAGTCAGCAAAAACAAGCGAAATTGCTTCAAGATCATCATTCTCAAGCGCAGCTATATATTATGTGCCAGCTCTGAAATGGAGCGTATATCATGGCTAGAGGCTTTAAATCATTGTGTGCGTCGCGTGAAGGCCACCTACGGAGGAGCTATCCATCATCATCATCATCATCACCCAGTACCACGACCTCCATTATCGACAACCGAAGAAATACAACGGCTCGATTCATTTGATAATGCAAGCAATATATCTGATATGAGTGGAGCAGGTGCTATAGGAGGAGCAGGAGGAGCATTACCTGGTAGACAAATTGGACGTGGATAATAAAAAAAAAGAAACCCATGGATGATGATTTGCATTCGTGTAACCAACCCCCGCAAAAAAATGTCTGCATTGATTCCGATGTGATACCAGAACCTTCCCTTTTCCTCTTTTGAGTCAAGAAGCGGGATTGTGATCCGACTCTTCCTCTCTTTATCTCTTACGCCGCCTTTCTTTCTCTTTCTTTTAACAAAACATGTCTGTTGTGGTAGGTGTTACTTGGACACGTAATATTATATTCATTTATTCAACCTCTCTATCTCTCTCTTCTGTTAGGGCTTTGATTTGGGCAATCTGCAATCTGTTATTTCGGTTGCTCGCAATCGTGGCATTGACGTTATCTGCAATGAAGTCTCCAATCGCGCTACACCGTAAGTTATCGTTTTGACCGCGTGTATGATGTACTAAAGTTGTTATCTTAGCTCGCTGGTTTCGTTTGGATTGAAGCAACGTTTTCTTGGTGAAGCAGCAAAGACCCAAGAAGTTAGCAATTTCAAGAACACTGTCAGCAACATGAAACGCTTAGCTGGTCGTACAGTGGGGGATGCTGAAATCCAGGAAGTGGAAGCCAAGTTGACACCTGTTGAATTGGTGGATGTTGATGGTCAAGTGGGAGTCAAGGTAAATTGTTGTTGTTGACGTGTCGCACACATACCACTTATTCACCCTACATCGATTAGGTTAATTATCTTGGTGAACAGCAAACATTCTCCAATATCCAACTTATTGCCATGTATCTTGGGAAACTACGAGACATCACTGCTCATGAGATTCAGAACGCTGTATCCGATTGTGTCATCACCGTGCCCGGCTGGTTCACCGATTCACAACGTCGTGCTGTGCTAAGTGCATCTGAAATTGCAGGTCTCAACTGTTTACGTCTGGTCAATGATCTCACAGCGGCAGCTCTTGGCTATGGCATTACCAAATTGGATCTTCCGGAAGAAAAACCACGCAACGTTGTGTTTGTGGATATCGGCCATTCCGACTATTCTGTTCAAGTGGTATCGTTTGTCAAGGGTCAATTGACTGTACGCAGCGCTGCATACGACATCCATTTCGGTGGTCGCGATTTTGATCAAGTTATCATGGAGCATCTTGCTGCCGAGTTTAAGGAAAAGTACAAGATCGATGTGTGGAGCAACAAAAAGGCCATCCTTCGTTTACGTGTTGCTGCTGAAAAGTGCAAGCGTGTTTTATCAGCCAATCCTCAGGCAGCTGTCAACATTGAATCCATCATGGAAGACCGAGACGTTAGCACCATTGTCAATCGTACCGACTTTGAAGAATGGGCACAGCATCTCTTTGGTCGCACAGCAGATACACTACAAAAGGCATTGGCCAAGGCTGGGATGTCAGCTGCTGATATCGATGCAGTGGAACTCGTTGGTGGCACAACCCGCATTCCTGCCATCAAAACAAATGTGAAGCAAGTCCTTGGCAAGGAGATTTCCACAACGCTCAATCAAGATGAAGCCATTTCACGTGGTGCAGCTCTTCAATGCGCTATCATTTCTCCTGTTTTCAAAGTGCGTGATTTCCGTGTCAATGATATTTGCAGCTATCCAATCAAGTTGTCATGGGATCCAACACCTGAAGAAGATGATACTGAGATTGTTGTCTTTGATCGCAACAATAGTATCCCATCCACCAAGATCCTCACTTTCACGCGTAGCGAACCATTCACTTTGTACGCTTCCTATGTTCATCCTGAAGAAATCCCACGTGGCATCAACCCTTGGATCGGTCAGTTCACTATCAAGAATGTTGACCCTGCCAATAGCTCGGGTGAACCTTCTGAGATCAAGGTCAAGGTTAGACTCAACATCCATGGCATTCTTTCAGTCGAATCAGCATACACGGTTGAAGAACGGGAACACGTTGAAGAAATCACCAACAAGGATGGCGAAAAGGAAACCAAAAAGACTAAAAAGTTGGTCAAGAAGGCTGATCTCCCTGTTGTCTCCGGCACCACTGCTTTGAGTAAGCCTCTTTTGGACAAGTACATTGAGCAAGAGAGCCAAATGTCCTCCAGTGACAAGTTGATTGCTGCCACTGAAGCTGCCAAGAATTCGCTCGAAGAATATGGATATGAGATGCGTGACAAAGTGGAAGGTCCCTATGCTGCCTATATCGATCCTGGAGTAGGTATAATATATATGTGACCCTATTTCATTTTACTTATTTATTATACGTAGGTCAAAGATCAATTCTTGAAAGATTTGAATGCCGTGGTGGACTGGATTTATGATGAAGGCGATGATCAACCCAAGTCAGTCTATGTGGAAAAACTGAATGCTCTCAAAAAGATCGGTGATCCTGTGGTCGAACGCTATCGTGAAGCTGAGGAGCGACCTGGTGCTGAGCGTGCCCTGCGTAATACAATTGAAAGGTTGACTCAAGAAGCCATGAGCCCAGATGAAAAGTATTCGCATATTCCTCCTCAAGAGAAGCAGGATATTGTTGATCGTGCGGAACGTGCACGTCGATGGTTGGATGATCAATTAGCCAAGCAAGCCAATGTGCCAAAGTATGATACACCGGTGTTGCTATCTCGAGATATTGCACAGGAAGAGAACGCAGTGATTGCTTTCGCTTCCCCCATCCTCAACAAGCCCAAGCCTGCTCCCAAGCCTGAAGCTGATACCCAAATGACAGAGGACGATGAAGGAAATAAGGAAGAGTCACAGGGTGAAAAGGAAAACGAGATGGACATTGATTAAACATCTTATGTATCCACCGCGTTTCCTTGGGTTTACAGCATTTGGACAAGCAACACATCATATATATGTAGCACATTCATGATTTGTAGAAGATATTATTCAATTGATGTTTAAAAAGCAATACATTTTTCAAAGACATTGAATCAATAATTTACATATGTAGCGTTTATTTGCCAGAAAAGAATTCCATCAGCAGTTCATCCTTGTTACCTGTTTGCTCCATATGCAGTCGCATACATGCGTACGCTAATAGATGTTTAAACAAATGAATAATTAGTCTATCTTTGACGTTTACCATGCTGCTGCAGCGTTCTAAATTACCTTGCTCCATGTGGTTGGCTAGTGCATAAAAGGTGTAACCCAATTCCCACCAGCTTAAATGATCTTTTGTTGTATTATGGATTTGATTTTCAGCCTTTTGTCGGATACAATCGCCGACACGAGATACACCAAGAGGTTGTAATCGTTTACAGATGAAGTCATAATTTGCTGAGGAATATGCACGGTCAAGTAAGTCATCCAGTAGCCTGTTTTGTACTGAGGGGTCCGTCACTTGTTGAAGCACTTCCACTGCATGATCGAACTCCTTGTTTGCCAGGTATCCACGGCATTGAACAGCTCGCACAGTATCACCTTTTTTGCCACCCATTGCCATGGTTAATTGCTTGTTGTCAAGGAATAATCGAGTCAATGCAATCGCTCTTTCGGTGTCACCCTGAACAGCTAGCATGTCGGCAATCTCAATCAACATATCCGGCTTAGCTAATGTTGCCACCCTATGATAAGCAGCCGCACCAATATCCCAACTGTGCTTCTCCAGGACGACTGGGTATACTTGTCGCATATCGTTGCCTTCAGATTCCAGCCATCGCAATGCATCCAGTGTGCGTAATAGTTCCCATGTCGATAACATAAGCTCGTTCAATGATGTATCACCGTCACCGTAAACAGCGTGTGCCAATAAAGTCAATAATGAGAATGCAATGTTGAATCGAGTAGTGACAATCTGCGAAGTCGCTGATATAATCAACGATTGAATAATAGTGCCAATGTGTTGTTGAGCATCTTCAGCTGGTAATGATGCATCATCTGGCACCATCAAGCTTAACAATTTGCCAATGTCGTTTTTGTCAAGTGTTGGTGTATTGCTGATATCCACATCTTTGAGACCGTGCTGTTTATAAAGCTCTTCTGGCGATCCTTGTGGGAAACATGATCGAAGTTGAGTCTCGAGACGTTCACGTGCATTGGAGTCCAGAGTATCAGAAATGGATGATAATGTTGATAACACCATTTGGCAACCGGCATCTTCAATAGATGAATGTTGTAAGAAAGCGGCGTCAATTTGATCTAAATCACGTGCTGCTGAAAGAGTGTTGGAAGTTGCCATCATCAATTGTGTGTTGCCTAGCAACAAGAGATCCACTGGTGAAGAAGTCGAGTAATCGCAAGAAAGCATTTGTTGCCAATCTGGGCTTGTGACTAAGTCATTGGCATTCTCTGACGATACTGCTGATACATCCACAGTAGAGACCACCAGTTGCTTTTCCTGTTTTGCCCATACAACCCATAACCGTACAACGTTGTCTTTGATGGATCCTGCAAATTGTAATGGCTGCTGATCATCATCCGACGAAGAAGGTATCATCACCACACGTAGAAATCGATTCGAGTGAATGTCGTAAATGACGAAATAAGGGGAGGCCTTGGCACCGACGAATATAATAGCGATTGATCCACAAGGAGATATCCGAATAAGATAATCTGGTGTGTGATGGTCACTAGAAAGTGGTGGTTCTTGGTCATGGTGATTATCCAATGGAGGTGGTTCGAAGCTGCCAGGGAATTGGCATGTCAAATCCTGCTCTTCGGTATCCATCAGTCGTTGGTGCGCATCATCAAATTGTGGCAATTCGAGAAGGTTTGGATTTGTTGCAGATGTCATATCCTGCCATATAGATAGTTGATGATCTTGGAGCACGCCTATAGTCGTACGATCTCGGGAAGCCAGAGCTGATATGTAGACTTGTGCACTGGATGCACCCATGGATGCACTACCCTTCCATCCAACCATCCCACTGACGCGTCGTAATAAAACAAATGGAGCAAATGTGCTAAGTTCATGGATCTGGTATTCGCAAACAGCGTCATCTATGAACGTAAATGTCAGCTTAATAGGCCCTACTAATATCTTATGTTTACAATCCTACCTTTATATATCACATTCAATCCCTCTCGTGTAGCAGGAGCATTGTGTAGTTCAAGATCTTGAATATGAATCAGAGTACCATCATCAAACGCAAGAGTGGCCACACCTGATGCTGTTACAGAAAGAGATACGAGCTGATTGTTCGTGAACGATTTGATAGGTCGTACAATAGGGTCGATATTTGTCGTTGGACTTGGCCCATCTATCACTGTGTTGGGCGTGGTAGCAAAGAGGTCGTCCACTTGAAACTTGTGTCGGATAAGCTGACCGTCCAAGGACACGATCCAGCAATAAAGTCCTTGATCCCCATTGACAAACACAATATCCGATGCGATAGCCGTGCTGTAGTTGATACAAATAACTGGCGATTGCTGATCCTTTGTAGTGTCGCTTGAATCGAGAATATAACGTCGCAATTCTAAGCTGGTATTGTTGTTGACAAGTCGTGCGTAGATCAAGTCTCCCTTGTAGCGATGCAGCACGACTTTGGGTTGCAAAGTGTTCTCCTCTACACCATGCTCGGATCGTGGTTCATATTTGACAGTGTGCTGTATAACACTTTTTGTTGGTAATGGTGCAAACACCAGCTGTGAAGGATATTTCATACGGGAAGGAAGAAAAGACAGGGCCTTATTACACCTGAAAAACGCGCGTGTCTCGTTTTGTATCCTGCCTGCCACCGCCCTTTGTCCTCCGCTGCGCCTAAAAAATCTGTAAGGAACCTTTTGATAGTGCATGAGTGATTTGATCACATGATTTAACATTGCTTATCAATAAAGCATGTGCACAGTAATTGAATCCACAATAATATCTAAGGAATACATATACATGTTTTAAATGTTGGGGTTGGAATGGCGAGATTCTATCACTATGAGCTGGAACCTTGCCGAGTGACATGTGATGCATGGTAAGAGAGCTTTACGAATGTATCATTATGATGGTATAAATGATCCAGCCTCGCTTGCCGACCTTCAAATTTCTATTTTCCCCCACTTTCACTCCAGAAACCACTCTTGCACGCATGAGCTGATAGTACTAACACCCTTATTATTATGTCAAATGCAATTTTCATTCAATGAAAAGTCGAAGAATAGCACATGGCAGTGGGGATGTTTATCAGAGGTGATGAAGAAAGTTGGATAAGATACAGGTGAATCACAGAGGAGCAGAGGCAAATGCATAATCGTATTCTTGGTTGCCGTCGTCACAAATATCCTTCATCCATGATAGGAAAATAGCTGCTGCATGCATTGACTTGAATATTCCAGTAGCATCCATGGCTGTAAAGCGCCCTTCGCCAAGATATAATCCATATCGACAATTCCATCCAATCCATCATCATCATCATCAGCCGTATCCACGTGATAGTTCCTGCTGACAACGCGACAAGTAGGCAAAGCATCATTCCAGAATCTGCACTTGATTGCATCCATCCCTGTATCATAACCATTGCAAGTCCAATATCGCTGCTGGTATGCTCTCTTCTCCATCCGGCTGCTGGTCAAACCTTCCTTGATCCTTTTCTTCCATCACATCCCAACCATGTAACGATTGCTTGTATGGTAGTGAAGTTGATAGCTGATATGACACCCCATCCATTGGAATCAGTATGTATCAAAGCAAGTTGCTGCAAGTAACTTGAGACAATGGAGCAAAAGACATTGATATAGCAACGGCTACTACGATTTGTCGTGGCAGAGGAGTGTGCAAGAGCATGTGTGGTAGTAGAGTGACAAGGCAGTGAACACTGCTTGAGACAATGGAGTAAGACCTTGCTGACAGCAGCTGCTGCAGTGAATGCTGTTACGTTTGATGGTGGTTGAGGATTGTACAAAAGAACGTGGAGCGTCAAGAAACGCGCATGTTGTAGTGAGGTGTACATGCCATGGAGTTGCCATTCAGTCAAAGACTTTCAGATCAAGACAGTTGTAGGATTGACATGATGGGTTGAAGCAGGGCAATCGTTTGCTGGTGGTAGTTGTACTTAAATGGGGCAACAGTTGAGGATGGGAGAAAGAGGGAAGAAGCTGCAAGCGGAAGAGCTGGAAATTTTAAGTTGGTTGAGCTGTCAGGGCATATTCATGCACATTGTAAAATTGCCCGTGACCTTCATTGCCTTTCTCAAACCTCAAATTTGCACACAAGGTGCTCTAGAACATGCTGAACAACTTTGTCTTAATTACGAACCCACACTTCATTTGAAAATTTCGGAAGGGAGAGCATAATGTGGGATTGACTATGTCGGATGGAAATTGGGAGAGCGCCGGATTTATGAAAAAGTCAATTAGTATGTAGTTTCTTGGGATTTCCCATCTCGCACTTGAAACTTGGTCAGAAGGTACTCTCGCACATGCTGATCAACTCCATTCATTAAAAACCGCATGGTTCATTATGAACATTTTGAATGCCGGCCAGCCGAAAAGTAGGAGAAAGTAGGTTAGACGCTCCTGCTCCCCGAGATTGCCCACCTCGAACATGAAATTTTCACACAACATCCTTTCGACCACGCCGAGCAATTTTGTTTTCATAAAGACCCCAGAGTTCATTATGAAAACATTGAATGTTGGAGAGACGACGAAGGGATGGTAACATAAATAGGGTGTACGGCCGTGTGCGCCGATATTGCTGGTGGGGACGTCGAAACTTGGCCAGGAGGTGCTCTCGGTCATGCTGATCAATATCGTTCTCATAAAGCCTCTACACATCACTATGAAGATTTGGAGAAACAGGCACATTCATGTTTTGCCTATGCTATAAGCGTGATGCTATATGACAAGTGGTCTTTGTTCATTGTCAAGTAGGTAGACCCCGATAGAGCCGAAGATGCAGACGGACTTCTTTGTGCAACACAGCACATTTGCATGATACTTCCCAATGAACAAACGCCACTCTTCATATAGCATCACGCTTACAGCATATGTAAAACATAAAGGTGCCTGTATCTCTAAATCTTACAATGAAACGTGGGGTCTTCAATCGAACAAAGTTGCTCGTCGGGCTGAAGCGCACCTTGGGTGCAAGTTTCACGATCGTCGTGGCCATTCTTAGATTCACCGAATGTCACCACCAGCCAAAGTAGATCGTGGGTCGACCTCTTGAATTTTTTTCGACGAGGCTGGTGGTGACAATGCGAAATCTAGGATTGGCCATGATGAACGTGAAACTTGCACACAAGGTGCGCTCCACCCCGACAAGCAACTTTGTTCGATTGTAGACCCCACGTTTCATTGTAGAATTAGGGATACAGGCACTTTTACGTTTTTACATATGATAAAGCATGATGCTATATGACAAGTGGTGTTTGTTCATTGTCAAGTAGCATGACCCTGATAGAGCCGAAGATGCAGAGGGGCGTGCATGTGTAGCACATCTCATTTGCATGATACTTCACAATGAACAAACACCACTTACATATAGCATCACGCTTCAGCATATGTAAAAACGTAAAACTGCCTGCATCTAGAATTGGTAAGCTTGATCGGGCAAACATGATTGACAAGCTGCGCTCCACCACGACGGGCAATATTGTTCTATGAAAGAACCCATGTTTCATTGTAAAGTTTAGAGATAAATGCACTTTCACGTTTTCACATATGCTGAAAAGCATGATGCTATATGACAAGTGATGTTTGTTGTCAAGTAGCTTGACTCTGATAGAGCAGACGATGCACAGGGGCGTGCTTGCGCACCACAGCTCATTTGCATGATACTTCACAATGAACAAACACCACTTGTCATATTGCATCCCGCTTATAGCATATGTAAAAACATAAAAGTGCATTTTCTCTAAACTTTACAATGAAGCATGGACTCTATCATAGAACAATATTGCTCGTCGTGGTTGTGCGCAGCTTGTCAATCATGGTTCACCGTCAAGCTTGCCAATCCTAGATACAGGCACAATTACGTTTTTGCATACGCTGAAAGCATGATGCTATATGGCAAGTGGTGTTTTTCATTGCGAAGTATCATGCAAATGAGCTGTGTTGCACAAAGAAGTCCGTCTGCATCTTCGGCTCTATCGGGGTCTACCTCGTTGACAATGAACAAATGCCACTTTTCATATAGCATTATCGTTACAGCATATGAAAAACATAAAGATGCCTATATCTCAAAACTTTACAATGAAACGTAGAGTCTATAATCGAACAAAGTTGCGCGGCGGGGTGAAGCGCACCTTGTGTAGAAGTTTCACGATCGTCATGGCCATTCTCAGATTCACCCAATGTCACCACCAGCCAAAGTGGATCTGGTCGACCTCGATTTTTTTTTCGACGAGGCTAGTGGTGACATTGGGTGAATCTGAGATCGGCGACGACGATCGTGAAACTTGCACCCAAGGTGCGCTTGACCCTGACGAGCAACTTTGTTCGATTGTAGACCCCACGTTTCATTGTAAAGTTTTGAGATATAGGCATCTTTATGTTTTTCATATGCTGTAACCATAATGCTATATGGAAAGTGGTGTTTGTTCATTGTGAAGTAGCGTGACCCTAATAGAGCGGAAGATGCGCAAGGGCGTGCCAGTGTAGCACATCTCTTTTGCATGATACTTCACAATGAACAAACATCACTTGCCATATAGCATCATGCTTTTCAGCATATGCAAAAACGTAAATGTGCCTGTATCTAGGATTGGCAAACTTGATGGTGAACCATGATTGACAAGGTGCGCACAATCACGACGAGCAATACTGTTCTATGAAAGATCCCATGCTTCATTGTAAAGTTTAGAGATACAGGCGCTTTTATGTTTTTACATATGCTGTAAGCATGATACTATATAAAAAGTGGTCTTTGTTCATTGTCAATCGCCTCGCTCATATTAGAGGCAGAGATGCAGACGGTAACTTGACGAGGGGCAGGAGTTGGAGTCGATCCTATTGGTGGAGAGTGCATGATGAATGCTTTGCCTCCCACACTTAGATGCGTGTTGAATTAAAACCCGGTTCATTGTCGCCTTAAAAAAGGATCCCTCCCACATCATAGTGAGGTCTGCCTATGATAGCAACATAAAACAGGTTCATCTTTATGTAAAATTGCGCGAGATAGTGTATGGCGGAAATTGTTTTCATGTACTTGTGGCGCATCGTATTACAGCTCACTCTTTCTTGAACATAATGAATTAAGCTTACAGTGCACCAAACGTACCCACATGAACGTGAGCTTTTAAAATACCAGTACTCAAAGAATGGTATGAAAGAAGAAAATATTATGAGTGAGGTGACAATATTCTTGTTTATATCTGCGGGTTATTGTATGTATATTTATGAGCATTTGTTGGGAGTGATGGTGAGCCGATATATGTACAGTACTGCTGCTAATTCCCCTAGTGGACTGAAAGCTTTATTTGTTTGAAAGGCAATGGACATGAAATCTTGTATGTGGGAGGGGAAGATAAGAAATCTGATCCAGGTATATTCTGCAACCAGGGAGTTCATTGTGTCTATAAGAGAGAAAGATGCACAAAACTGGGCAATGTTCTTTGTGTATGATATGCGATGGCACGTGGTAGAGTGGTTGACTGTGCATGATTTACAACTTGACTTTCTTTCTCAAAGACTCCTTGTATTCCTCGATACTACCCTCAAATGGCATGACTTTTCCACCTTCGCAACGCCAGATCTCCTTGGCCACTTGAGAAATCAATCGAAAGTCGTGACTCACAAGAACGACACCACCAGTAAAGTTGTTGATAGCTTCAGCAAGTGAGTCGATTGAATCCATATCGAGATGATTGGTAGGTTCGTCAAGCAAGATAATTTGTGGGTGGGCTACAGCCAATTCGCAGAATACCAATCGAGATTTCAAACCATCGGACAAGTGAGCAATAGGGGAAGTTTGGTGGGAGCCTGATAATCCATAACGTCCAATTTGCTGACGCCAAAAGCTGACCTCTGTGCTGACTTCTGGGAACTTGTTACGCATGTAATCGATAGGCGAAAGATCCATATCCAATTGGTCTGCTGAATGTTGCGAGTATTTGCCAAGCTTGAGTGATGTGTGACGCTGAACACGACCTCCATTGGGAAGCAGTTCACCACTCATCAACTTGAGGAGAGTCGATTTTCCAGCACCATTCGGTCCTACGAGCGCTACCCGAGAATCCATATCCACACCCAATTCAATATCCTTGTACAGGGGTCGTTCCAAATTTCCATCATAGGCAAAGCTCACATCTTGAAACGCAAGCACAGGAGGTGGTAACTTTGCGACATCCGTGAAAGAAAACTTGAAGGCATGTGGCTTCTCCACCTTTTCCACCAATCCAGCAGCTTCCATCTTGTCAATGATCTTTTGCTTTGACTTGGCTTGTCGCACCAAATTGGCATAAGTACCAGCCGACGCAATGAACTTTTTGATATGAGCAATCTCCTCCTGTTGTTTCTCATAAGCCTTTGCTTGGTTGATCTCATTCTCTTCTTTTGTCTTGATAAACATGTCATAGTTGCCACCATAATAAACCAGCTTCCGCTTGTGATTCAAATGCATAATGTTGGTGCATACACCATTGAGGAAATCTTGGGAGTGAGAATTGACGACCAAGATACGATCATAGGTTTTGAGATATTCTTCCAGCCATACGCATGCCTCAAGATCCAAATGGTTGGTAGGTTCATCCAATAGTAGCAGTGTAGGACGAACGAACAAGGCACGTGCTAATGCCACACGCATACGCCAACCACCAGACATGTCTCTTGTTTTCTTGGCCATTTGACTTGTAGTGAAACCGAGACCAGAAAGCAATGTGCATGCACGAGGTTCAAATGTTGCTGGATCCATCTGCTCGATACGTTCATACAAATCATCCAATAGCGGATTGTCTGCTCCCTCTTCTTCACTCAAGATATCCTCGACTTGCTTCTCCAAACGAGCCACTTCATTCTTGGCATGATGAATAACAGCTTCCACGGCGTTCATATCGGAAGGTTCAGCTTCTTGATTCAATAGATATGTCTAATAAACATGACTTAGTTTGAGTGGATCAAGGCTTGCATGTATGATCATTATAAGGCACTTACATCAATGTGCTTTGGGATTTCAATATCTCGATCAGCCAGGGATTGTAGGAAGGTGGATTTGCCAGACCCATTGGCACCAATAAGACCATATCGCCGCCCAAAGTTGAGTTCGATGGTTGCATTATCAATGAGTACACGTCCATGATAGTTGAGAGAATACGACTCAATCTTGATATCACGACTACGCTCCTGAGATGTATAGACACCAGTGGCAGTGCGATCAACGTTGATGCTGGCCTTGTTCATGTCCAGATCGTTGACTGATCCGTTGTCACCATCACTGGCTGCTTTTTTGGCTGCGGCACGTCGAACAGCAGTGCTATTACCGGCTTTTCCTCCTTTGGCTTCTGCTTTGGCAGCTCTTGCAGCGAGACGTTTAGCCTTGGATGCTGAGATCTTTTCTGTCATATTGATATGAATATAGGTGCTTTGAGAGAAAAAGAGAGAAACGAAAAGAAATGCAGCTACCGTTTTTTTAACGCCGCAGTTCATGGAGAACGCACCCACTGGTCAAGCAGGGGATGGGGGAGCCTACACTTTACCATATAAAGCCTAGTCCACTTTTTCTCATATGGTTCTCCAACTAGTCCAACATGATATGCAGAATACAGAAATCGGTGATCATGACATAGGTTGTTGTCTTTGATTTGGATCAGGGCAACCTGTGGTTAACCATTACACGCATTTATTTATCCCCCACCGTATGCAGGAACATACACACAAATACACGCACTCTCTCGCACTCACATCCTAGTCGTATCCATCATCCGCATGATTCCCATTTCCATATATCCATCAAACGACAATATACAAGCAATAAAACATGCCAATGCTTTGTTTTTTTCTTGCAATGAAACTCTGCTAGTCGAAAATGCCCTTATTGGATCTCCTTGACAGAGAGAGCTATAAATACAAGTTGTTAGTAACGCCATCACATGTTGCTATGGCAATGAACAAGATACATACTGGGAGGAAGCGACTGCTTGAGCTTGTTGGCCTTGGACTTATCGTTGACAACAAGAGTGTAGAGATAGCGGGAGCATCTCACCTTGAACTTGACAGAGCCGGTGTTCTTCTTGACAACGGCAGCTAATGGGCAAATGTCAGCATATGGATGGGTGTGTGCGTATATATATAACATGCAACTCACACTTGGCGTCTTTGCGGCGGGCAATCTCGAGGAACTGCTTAATGTCTTTGATTTGCTGAGGCTGTGTGAAAAAAAGAGAGAGAAGCGAATTCGTCAATTGGGAGGTTTTGGTGGATATAAAGATATGATTCATTCATCCATCCATTTCATTCATCCATTCATCCATTGCTGATATCGTTCATCGTATGCCATCATCATTATCATCATGAATTATATGGAGAGTAGAGGGAAGGATGGATGGATCGAATCGTGTTGGTCGTTTGTCGATGTGCTTACCATTGCGGTTCGCTTGGCAGAAGAGGAGGATCAATGATTAACTTGTCAGCTAAATTTTAACGGAGTTCTCCTCCCACTACTCCACCCCCACCACCCAACTTGGAGTCAAAGGCTGCTGTCCACCACTTTAAATGAGATCTTTTACTTGGAAATATACAACAACTCTTTGAACTATAATAAGCAACTTGTACAATATATCTTGTTTCTATGACCTGGACCAGCCACGGCCACGGCCTCCACGTCCTCGTCCTCTGCCTCGTCCTCGGAATTTCCCTTTGCGTTGTCTTTTACTTTTAGAGGGTGTTGTATGTGATCGTTGTCGCTTGCTGTTGTTTTCAGTAGCATCATCATCGTTGTTTATAGTGTCTAGGCTTCGTTTCCTTGATGGTGGGATGGTAATCTCTTCCTCGTCATTGTCATTATCACTGGACGTAGTGGTGTCATTATCGTCATCATCGTCACTATCACTGGAACTGCTATCGTCGTCACCATCATCGTTGTTGCTTGTATCACTTGCATCATTTGTATTACTCTCCATGCTGGCACTGATTGAATCGAATCCATTGTTCTTTGTATCACTGTTATTGCTACTTCTGCTGGTGGTGCTGGTGGTGCTTGTAGCAAGTGCTCGAAGACCATCCGCAATGTTGTCACTTTCACTGCTGTCACTTTCGCTTGTGGTGTCGCTTTCACTTGTGGTGTCATCACTTTCACTGCCGCTTTCCGCAGTACGCATGCCGCCATCAGATCCGCTGTTGTTGGCACGTCCAGATGTATTGCTTGTATAGTCGGTATTAGAGCTGCTGGTCACCAAAGTCTCGTCCCCATTGTCAGAATCTTCATCTTCGGTATCCGGAATACGAATGGCGCGAGATGGACCACCAAGATAAACCACACTGTCACTGTCATCACTGCCGCTTTCATTCGACGTATCATCATCCTCAGATATAAATACGGGTGTTGGATCGTAATGTCGTACCGATGCGTCGCTCTCATCATCAAGTTCACCTTGGCTCATTTCCCTAAATCAAAGTATAAGACACAATGACCGAAACATTATCCTTGGACATCAGTGACTTACTCCCATTCACTATCAAACAAAGGTCAGTATCCTTATTGAAGAAAACGAAGCCTAAAGTACTTACATAGGTTCATCTGAATCCACAACAAAGCCTTCTAGATCTGGATCTTCTTCTTCATCATGTTCTTCTTCATCATCGTCTGTAAGTTCAGCGAACTCATTGGGCCACAAAGGACGTAAGGTCTCGCCTTGCTGCGCAGCACCGCGATAATGTTCACCACAGCCGTCACAATAGCCTTCTTCATCCAACTCCCATCCACATACACCACACCGGTTACTAGCAAGCAGACGGGTTATTATTATATATATCACCCAATACGTTGATCTACTACTTACACTTGGTCTTCTCGATCTTGAATAAATGGAGCTCGACGAGCAACTGGGTATAAGCTTTGAAAAGCTCTTTGTGCTTCACGTTCTAATTCAGTGTGTGCTGGAGCTTGATGTCCAAAGATCATTGTACGCACCACCGTAACTGAGAAAAAGAAGAGAAAGAGAAAGAAAAGTAAATGTCATGCATACAATAACCCCGAAATTATTTATGCGTCCTCACCTTGGTGCTGTACGGCATATGCTGGTACAGGGCGATTACCAATATCAATACGACATTGGGGGCATGTCTTGTGTCGTTCTAACCAGCTCAGTATACATGCTGCGCAAAATGTATGGCCTGGTGGTGATGCTTTCATTGTTAGTCACACCCCTTCCTTGATACAACACATATATCAACATTACTTACCGCACTCGAGCATGTAAGGCGTATCAAAGAAATCAACGCAGATATTGCATAAAAAGGCTGTCTCGTACATGGTAAACTAAGAAGAACGAGTATAAACGGCGATCACCCTTACGTTCTTTCAATCGGCGCATATCCAATGTTGGTGTGTTGGCATCGTAGGGACGGCTGCCATCAAGATACTCAATGAGAGGAGGGCACTCTTGTCTAGACTCGATGGGATCGGGCATGTTGAAGAAAAGGACACGATCGAGATTGAATGGTAAACACGATCGGTTGGGTCAAGCAAGCGCTGAGTAACCATTTCGCCTCCATTTTGACAGAGACGCGCTTGCTCCATTTTAAAATCCAGAACGACAACAAAGGCGCCTCTTTCGTGTCATTCTAGTGGATCATTTCCTGCCATGTTACATCACCTAGTCTTTATTCTGCAACGACTCATAGGATAATAAAGCCCCATTTTATCGTACATATATTGTCCATGCTCAAAAAAGATGAAGTTGATGACCCTTTCATGAAAGATTTTTCATTCGCACCATCATCTAAAACGGGATGATGTGCGCATGTGTAGGACCATGGTTGTACCACGTGACAAGTATGCTGTGTGCCAAAAATACCAAGACACAAAGGAAACCATCATCCCATTAGATTCTTTTTTGCTTTAGTATACAGAAATGGAAAGTTAAGCATTACGACAAATAAAAGAGGTGATATAGAAACTAGTAATTGAAGGTATCACGTGCACTCTTGTTGCGTGGACCACAGATGCATGAAAAGATATAGTAGCCTGTTGCCAGAGCATTTGCAATCATGGCACCCAGCACCATCCAAGTGCTAGGTCCTATATCGCCTGACAGGTTCTTGAACTTGGATGCAGCCACCACAACAATGACAAAAATAATAAATAAGGCACCGGTAGCCATCAAGGAGATGATGGCCAAAAGGAAACCGGGAAGACGCTTGAAAAAGGTGAAAACAGTGGCCTGCATAGCCAAAGCAGTGGCCAAAAAGGCGATCCAGTACAGAATAAAGATGGCAAGATAGATACTCTTGGGGAGATCGACTTCAAGAGTCACACCAAGACCCTCAGCTTCATCTATATATCTCGTGTTTAATAAACGGGTATCCAAGCGTTGTTGTTGGTAGGTTACTCACACCAGTTGAAAGGGACCGATGGTGTGCTGCATTCGCTAACAACGCCATTTGAACCATAGCAGCTGCCCCTGTAGTGATGATGATGATGATACACGTTGAGTAACGTTGATTTTAAATGATGTTGTTATTGTTCTCGTACCATAAACCGAGACGAGTGAATTTGCCGTTGAGATTCACTTGGGCAAAGAACAAATCGCGCAATACTGGCAAGTCGCCTGAGCCACTGACGAGCACGAAAATCTCGAGTAACAGCGCAATGAAGGTAAGGAAGGTGGCTGCGTATTCACCTTTAGGAGCCATGTTGATTATGGATGAACGAAAGGAAAGGAGAGGACGAGGAGGGTGTCGAGTACGTTAAAAAAACGAGGGGGTAAAAAAGAGGGAAAAGAGTGTGATTTTCTCCAGGTTTTTTGGTGCTTGTCCAACACTTAATTTAATCAGGCACGACCACCGCACAAGCCTAAATGGCGCTGAGTCTAACAAGGTCACACAGAGAACATCTTTTGTTCACACACATCCACCCATATCCCATATGAAAGGCTCACAATAGCATCCCAATTCGATTTATTCATCCTCAATCATTCTTTTTTCATAATCATCTACATCACCATCATCACCACCAAGTAGCGTGTTGTCGATAGGGCATCGCATACGGATTTCTTTTTCCATCATCAGGCTAACCATTTCATGTAGCTCCTTCTCAGATAGTTGTCGTGACAATACACGAATGCCCAACAAATAGAGTTCTGTGTAATGTATCCATCGTCAGCAAAGAGTGTCTCGATTTTGCATCGATTCTAAATCATGTACTGACCCTTTGACCATGGACATGCCCTGATGGCACGGTAATACAATGACTTCGCTCGATCCATGTTCTTGCACCGGATTTCATGTTCAATGTAAAGTTTCCACACCAATATAGATGGCCGTGTCCTACCATCAAAACATCAGTGAGCGATACGTCTCACACACACACATAATACAAGAACTTGCAGCCACAGCACAGACCACAAACATACCCTGCATTATCCACGGCAGACTCAAACAAGGATCGCACCAGGTTTACATCGTAGGGATGATGTCGATGCAATTCACTTCGAATAGCCGAGAGCCATAAGATGATATTGGGTTCACTTTGAGAGATAAATGTTCGTTAGTTCATGTTTGATCTTACAAGTCAGCTATACTTCAAATAGGGGGAGGGAGAGGAAACTTACCCATCGAGTGCTTGTGTAAAGAATTTGCGAACACGATTGTATATCTTGGTCCTTGTTTCGTTCCACACATGTAAGCTGATGAAGATGGTGTTGTTGGGAAATAGCGCCAATGCCTTTTCCAATAATGTACGCATTTGAGATGGTTTGTAGCCGACACCACCTGCCACTGCATGTTGGTATAAAAGTCGCGTATAGGCAACCCACAGCACTTCACTTTCGAATCCTCGCTCAGCTTGCCGCTCCTTGATATATTCCAGTCCCCGCTCGTATACTTCGGATGCAGCCTCAATACCTCGCGTAATGTACTGCAGCAAGGCATAGCATACAGTGTAATGATGTGCAATGGTCGTCTCATTTTGGGATCCAACAAGGATATTGGCTTGGGCTGTTTTTTGCATGTAATACTATGACATGTGTGTGTATTAGGCACACCCTTTATATGCTATGCCAAAAGTCCAACTTACATTGTGTGCTTTTAGGATCTGCGCATTGGTCGGTGCGGGGTTTGTCTCAGCTACATTTCCATGTTTAGTCAATACCTTTCCCCTTGATCCATGAAAACGATCACACTCACCATAAGGTTCTTCAGTCGCCATGGCTACCAAAATCTTTAGAGCTTCCTCATGTCGTTGTTCCTCCCATTCAAGCTGTGCAAAAGCGCTGTATAGCAGCGGAGCCGATTGTTGATCTGATTCTGGAAATTGGCGATAACTTGCTAACGCTGTTTGGTATACTCGGCGTGCCTGTCAAAAAAGCACAAAGTCAGACATTTGGTCTGTGCTACACGAACCACCCCAAGAATAATTTTTCTCGTACCTCCTTTAAACGTCCATGACTCTTTTCCATTTGCGCATATACGTTCCACAGGATCAAATTGTTGCTACGATCTTTGAGCATTTCTTTGGCAAGCTTTTTGGCGCTAGTAACAGCAAGTTAATATACTGCACGTGTGGCCATCCATTGCTTCCGCATTGTCGCTTTACCTTTTGTTGGATATACTTGATTCAAGTGAAAGATGGCAAATAGCCAGGTGATCATCCCATTGTAAGGCATTGAGTTGCCTAAACGCGTTCCTAGTAATATGTTTTAAGTCGACATCATCCTGATAGACGATCTGCTGATTCCAACCTACCTTGCAAAGTTGATATCCGCTTCACAATCCAGATGAAAGCTCTCCAGGCAGGCAAACCAATGTCCATGTCGTGCAAACAGCTCGGATACTCCAACAGGATAGGACACAGGATAATCAAATGGGTGACGATCCACTGTAGCATGCTCAGGCTCCATCGGTATTCCATCGACATAGGTGATTAGCAATGGACGCTTTTCCCATAGTGGTGGCCAGAATCGCTCAAACTTCATTTCATTGTGCGTAAACGTGTCTGTACAAAAGTGGGTATTGGTACCGACACCAGGTGGCGGGAAGGGTAAGCCGAGAAACACGAAAATGCTGTAGATCAACGCTTGACGAGCCTCATGCGTCGTAAGATCGAATAAGAAATCGCGGATGTCATCAGATAATGTAACCACATAGGGATCCTCGTCAACAATGTGTGGGTCAATAGCTATCATCAAACAGGTTAGACATCATGAATCCACATCCTTCCTCTTTGTACGTACTTGCTATCCTTAATGGTAACCGGTTTTGAAGTTCTTTGGACTCTTCCAATCGTACCCAATCTTGCAAGTTGAATACTATACATACATATTGATATTAGGTTCCATTGGCTACTTTTTGATTGTATCTCACCATCAATGTCTTCCTTATTCTCATCCTCCGGTGCCCCTGGAACCTCGGGTTCTCCTTGATCTGTTGGGCTCAAAATGTTAATTGGGTGCACATGCGTCTTTGTATTCTTTGTCACTTGCCATTCTTTGTGCTGTAATAATGATGCCATCCTTTAGCTCCCTATGATGATTCATTCTTAGCAACGATGCTTCCGACATAAATATTCAACTAATACCTCTTCGCCAAATCGAGCAACTTCGGTATCCCAAAACTCGCAAAATTCATCAATGAGATCGCCAAACGATGTATCCTCAGAAGCTCGCAATGACCGTGGTTGGAATAAGGTAAACTCGACAATTGCTTGTAAGCAGCCAAACGCACGTTCATGATATCCTACAAATGACATATAAGTGCCAACGCCCACATATATTAGAGAAACGTACTTACCGGCTTGTTTCATAAAGAGACATCCTCGAAGGAAGACATATACCATGACTGATTCGATATTCTCCCGCTCTATATAGCCAACATGTTAGGTCCCAAACATATATTGTTCCTTGCCATGTCATTTACCATCATAATTATCTTCATGCTTTCTCTGACGTTGTAGTCGACGTGCCACCTTGTTCAACGTGAGAATGCAATCTTCAAAGACCTTGACACATTCGGTAAAAGAGAAGCTGGAAAAGTTGGTTTGTCGCAGATTGATATAATCAGCCCATAACCGGATGGATTCTGGTCGTTTCTTGAGTGCCTTATCCCATTCTCGCAAAAGAGTCAACGTGCTACGCAATAACTCGGTCAATCGTTGTCACTCTTTTAAAAGTCGATACCGATACTTACTCCCAGATCTGTTCTCCACATGTCAAATAGGACAATAATAGCTTTTCATCCATAGGGTTGTTTTGCATGGCCTTTTCAAAGATGCTCATTTTGACCTCGTTCAAACTTGTCTTGTTGGCCTTTGTACCCACTGTGTTGACTCCTTGACTCGCCTCGTCTTGAAACTCGATAAATGCCAACCATGCATCCACATCATTTGGATTCTATTCTCGATTGGTCGGTCAATAAAGGGTATATTCACATCCTTTTTTCCTTTTTACCTCGTCCAAGTGTCGATTTTGCTCAATGGTACGACGACGTATATATTCATCGAACGTTTCACCTTCTTCTTGGTCACTTTCTTCCTCATCCGATGATACTTCATGCGTTGTCTTGGGTCCTTCGATGCTGCGATAATCCACTCCACTTGAGATTGCTTGTTCATTCTCATTCTTTGGCTTTTTGCGATTCGACTCCAATCCCACAAAGCCATGAACCTCACTGAAGGCATCCTTGTCGCCATCACGTGATGGCTTGATCCGAATACTGACAATTACAAGTCATCGTTAGCATCTGCATCTATATCTCTAAAACCCCCATCTACACACAAGACATACCGTTTGCCTGATTCCTGCCATGTAAAGCCAGCGTCCATATATCGTGTTGGTTTCTACCAAAGCCAAAGGCATGAGCTTTTCCTCTCTTATCCATGGATGCTATTGTTACCTTGCGTGATGAAGCAGACACGATTTTGAGGACTTTTCCCGATTTTGCACTCGCAATATCAATCTTTTGTGATGTAGGTAGTCCAATAATCAAACCGCCTAAATAATGCCATATCAGCTTGAGAGACACACACACTATTTGAGCATTGCACTTACCACCAGATCGATGATACTCAGGTACTCTGGATCGCTCAATTTCACCATATTTGATATTATCCATATCGCCACGTTTGTCAATCACAAAAGTACATCCGGTTTCCAGCTGTCCTCTAAAAATTGTTATCAGTCAAAAGATGCATAATGGATGAGATCGAGCCCCACGTATTAGCTTACGAGTGCACAGGTGGTGGTGGTGTTGGAGATCGACGACGTCGATGATGAGATCGCTATCCAAGCCAATTGATAAGCATATTATCCATTGTTTTCGATATATGCACTAGTACCTCGCGTGAACGTCGTCTATGGCGTGGACTACGTGATCGTCGTCTTGGACTACGCGATCGATGCCGTCGTCGTTTAGGACTACGTGAATGGCGACGTGGAGATCGTTCCCGTTTATCCTTTTTGCGTTTGTGTTGTTCATTGGGTGCACTCGTCAATTCTGCAGTAATTCAAGCATGAGTAAGAACGATCCAGACGATGGCGGTTGGGTTGGGGTTGATTATGACGCACCTGAAAGATCGGGCGCACTAGAAAATGTCGGCACAGGAGGTGCGTTCAAAGTGGGAGCTGACGATATTCGAGGAGGAGGTGGAATAGTTCGCTATAGAGAGAGAGGAATAAGCATAAGCGTATATATCATAGTGTGCATAGATTTACCTTATCCATAATTGTAACGAGCGGGAAGAGGTGTGTGCGATAATCCCATTGGGAATTGCCGGTGTTTCCAAATGTCATCCCACCACCGCGCATAGAAGTTTCAGTTATTCGGCAACCTCAAAAAGGAGATGCTTTGGACCTTCCCTTTGACCAAACAGGGTACATGTCTAGAATATTTCTTCTTGCTTCTGTTACATTTTCTTGTATAGATAGCCTTGTCAACTCTAATAAACAACGTTCGTCCCCATTGAGAATCATTAGTGCTCAGTGGTTGCACCACCAATGCTGCATAAATTATAGGCCATCATCCCATGAACAACAAGCCCCAGATATACACAATATGTTTTTTCATGCATGAATATGGATACTAAGCGATGAATGTATATGATATGATGGTGTAAGAAGACAAAAAAGAGATAGAGATAAAGCGCACTATATATAAGCAAAGGGGAGGAAATGGATATTTTCATCTTGGGAGACCACCTGAATCTGCGGATGGAGGAGGTTGCTGTTGCTGTTGTTGTTGTTGCAAGTATGCAGGGTAAGGTAAATTACCAAACGATGAAGATGCAGTTGCTGATGATGCTGCTGTGCTGCTTGCTGCTGCTGCTAATCCTCCATAAGCCTATAAATAAAGAGAAAATGAGATTTCCCACGTAATCAAGGTGAATAAAGTACCCAACCCACGCGTGTAACGAGTTGTTGTTTATATATGTCCCACCCTTTCACTCTTTTCACACACTCACACACACAAAACTTACTCGAGTGTCTGCTCCTCCTCCTCCTCCTCCACCACCAGTAGTAGGAGGCATCTTATTGCCCAACCGAGACTCTGAACCAGTGTTTGCTTCTGGAGTGGTGATATCCGGTGCATTCAAACATGACTGAATAAGATTCTTTCCTTCAGGTTTGGTGACAAGGGGTTGTAGCTTTGGTGTGGTAAATGTATACACCAGACCTGTTTCTGACACCACGAGTAACAAAACTTGAGTCCCTGTCAACGTGCTTAATTCATACGCCTGTGTAAAAGGAGGGGATAAACGGATAGAGAATTAAACGTGTGTCCTCAAAAAGTTGTCACGCATGATGATGGTACCTTTTTCATGATACCAGCTTTACGCTTTGAAAAAGTAATATGACGCCGGGATTTGTCTTCAATATATTCAATCTTGATTTTACGTCGTCCACTGCGTTTGTTGCCAGGTTTGCTTCCTTGATCATCATCCGAGTCATCCGCATCATCGAGGCTGTGCTGGGTTGCTGCTGACGAAAGGTTGGTATTATTGCTACTGCTGCCACCACCACCACTGTTGTTACTACGTGCAGTATCAGCATCAGCAGCTGCTGCAGCTGCAGCGGCGGCAGCGACTGCAGCCTCGTGTAGTTGATGATGTTGCTGCTGTTGCTGTTGCTGTTGCTGCTGCTGTTGTTGTTGTGCAAGTAGCAAAGCTTGTTGGTGTTGATAATAATTGGATGGTTGTTGCATAATGTAAGCAAATGTCGGCTGTTGTTTCTGAATAGGTATAAAAGTTGGCCTATGCGCAGGATAATACAAAGAGAGAAAAAAGAAAATGGAAAGATAGACTAAAAGAGGATGACCGCTTCTAGTTTTGGGATGTTGTTATATGACGACCGGATAGAACAATCAACCAAGATAGGAGTAAGATGATAAAGGGGAGAAGTAAAGGGGGGTTTGGAATTCACGCGAGGAGAGTGAGTGAGAGAAAGAAAAAAAGAAAGAGGGAAGCGAGAAAAAAAGGAAAAGAAACAAGGAGCATGAACCTATAAACCATAAAGGGAGATCCCACGCACATACACACACATAGATTGTTACTCGCCCAACACACAAAACACCACGCATACGCATACAACGGGTACCGAGTTGTTTCTCATGTGGGTTGTTTGGTAGCACAATATATTATACACGCTTTCCTTAGAATTGGGCAGTGCTCTTTTCCATCTTTTCTTCATTCCTGATGGCGACATGACGCCCATGTGCACATCACTTTTTTTTCAGTTCGACCTGTTGGACATATCATATAACGCTTGAAAACACAAGGCCATTCTTTTGGAACGCGTCGCTTATCAACAAGGTGCTTTATTTGCAAGAAATGAATCCACATAACAAGGACAACTATTTTCACGCATATCAAGTCTAAGAGTGGGCAAGCGAACGCTCGATAATGATCGCCATTTGACAAGGAGTTGTATAATATATAATGTCATCCCACAATCAAGCCATCCGGCAAACTAACGTGAAGGGGTTCTCTCTCATATCAACGCCCAACAGACAATGTGACACAAATATCAGCAACGGTAATGTTGTTGTCCACCACAACTGCCCCGTTTATTGCCATGAGGAGCTTTTCAACTTTTTACATGCTGGTGCCTGATTAATATCCACATTTTTGTCCATCGTCTCCTCCTCGTGCTCCTGCTTGATGGTAGTAGTCAAAGGGCTAGTAGATGTTGTAGTTGTAGTAGCATTGGATATCTCCTGGTTGAACATAAACGTGCATGTTGGAGTATTGTATGCGAACGTGTGATTGGTACTGTTGCCCCATATCGGGTGTAGATCAGCGACTGATAATGAAGATGAGGATGAAGATGATGTAGATGAAGTTGATGATGATGCAACGCTGCTGCTGGTATGATAATGATGATCCATGGTAGTACTACGTCGAGTGCTACAACTGCTACTGCTTATCTGCTGCTGCTGCTGTTGGGGCAATATAGATGCGAAATCTTCTGGATTCATTTCTACCCATGTCGCCATACTTTGTTGTTCATTGTTGCTGTTTTCTCGTTCATGATGATCATTGTGCCGTGCAGCCACCAACAATGATGAGGCTGTGGTGCTATTGTCATTACTGCATTGTTCGATTGTACGAGGGATCTGCCGACGTTGCATCAATTTCAAATGGGCGCAGTATCGCTCGAGCAGTTTACAAAGGGTGCTTTGATCCAGTGGTTTCGGTAATACGTCGGTCATACCACTCATGATATATTCCCGGACATCACGATCGGTTGTATTGGCTGTCATTGATATAATGGGTGTCCACGTATCATATTGTCGAATGTTGCGGGTTGCCGAGATACCATCCAAATTGGGCATCATGATATCCTGGTGTAAAAAAAGTCATGTGAATAGATCGTTCATTTTCTACCATCCCAAAATTGTATTTACCATGAGCACAATATCATAATGATCGGTACCAAGCTTATCAATAGCTTCCACACCATCCACCGCCACTTCAATGGTACATCCCGCCATTTCCAATAATCGTGTTGAAAGTCGCCTAAAGATAGAATCGTCATCCACTAGCAATACGCGTGGTGGCACAGACCACCCCGGTGGCACAAATGAACGGGATCGTTTGCGTGTTGTCGCCGGATTCAATGTCAGCATCATTTGCCGTGATGTTGATGCTGTATGACTCTTATCATGTGTGGTCGTGGGAGGACTGGTAATAGCATCACAGCTCTTAAAGGTAGGATCGGTCACGCGCAATTCGGCAACAGCCAACTCAGTGTTAGGGCTGCTTTGTGTAGAGGATGATAAAGAAGAAGTTGATGATGAGGAGATCGATGGAGATGATGATGGTGGCAGCATAGTTGTCATTGTCACACCAGCCTGTGCTGGCGTAGAATGGTTGTCATATGATGGCAGTAGATCGGAACGGCTTAATACATATTGTAGAGATCCGACGTGTTGGGTGATTTGCTCCACATGCTGGTTCGTTTGATGTGCAAGTTGATTGTAAGAATGCGCCCACTGCTGTTGCTGTACATTTGTGTTTGTCCTTGCATCTGATGTTGTTATGAATGAATTTTCTATTATTCCGCATACACACAAAACACGTTCTTTTCTTCTAACCTTGGGTTGTTGATGATGTTGCCACTTGCACCAATTGCTTCATAAGCTGATCTTGTAATGCCAAGGTGTCCTTCAATCCAAACAAGGTGTCTGAAATTTTGTTGTAATTATAACCGAGTCCTTGCATATGCGTGGTGGATGTCGTGTGTTGCTCCTGCAACTGCTTGACTTGGGATTGAAGCTGAAACATGATGCTCTTCATCTCATCCTCCCACGCACCATGATGACTCTTGCCTTTTGTTGATTGGTTCTTGCTCTGTTGTTGTTTTACAGATTGCCTGCCGTGATCATTCATGCTTGAATAGTCTGATGGACGTGCAGTAGAAGCACCTGTTTTTGTGCTGGCTTTCCGCTATTATAAACATTCCAGTTAAAAAAGTTTGCTATCATGTGAATAAATATATATGCTTCTACCTTGATCCCATCCAACAAATCTTGACGATCATATTGAAAGTGAGGATGCTGGAACTCCCAAGCCTATAAAGAAAGGAGTGAAAAAAAGGGGTGTTTGTTAATGAACTTATTCATGCAGAAAAAAAAAAAAAAAGAGATCATCTCCTCCTCTACCCCTCTATTGTTGTAACATCCATAATCATTTACCTGTTCACCATAGGGACGGGATCCATCTTCAGGGTTTCGCACCTTGTGAAAGTCATACTTGTTAAGTTGCCGAACGAAGCTGGCAAAGTTGCAATGCTTGAAATGCTTCGGTAATATCAGACGTGCAAACTCGTTTGGATCGACGACAACAAAGGATTTGCCATGCGCACCCCACGTCAAGATGTCAGCCCTTGTGTCTTGTTCAAGCATACTAGCATATCCCATTATAAGCGATCACTCATATCATATAGAACACGCCTACACATCACGCGTGTACGTGCATGCATCTCGTCTTTTGGATAGCCTACCAGAATAACTTTTTTACAAATTCGGGTATATTGGCGAGTGGTGTGTCGCTGTCATGGTGTTGAATATCAAAGCCCACATTGTTGCGATTCGAATATGGTTGCACATTGGACGACATGTTCAAGATGGCACAGCAATGTGAAATGTGTCAGGTATATGACCAAAGAAGGGGGTATCCGCGAAAACAAGGTACGTGGGGTATTTGATGCTGTTGATGCTGTTGCTAGTGCTACCACTGCCGTTGCTATTGTTGCTGGCGGGTGAATGTCAAATGAACTTGGGAAATGGAAAAAGAAAAGGAGAAGGAAGAGAAAGAGAGAAGAGAGAAAGAAAGATCAAAGATATTTTGTGATAGTAGATGTGGTAGAGATGCAAGTTTAGGACATTGCATTTGTTGCCATTAGAGTTTTTTAACTTTCTTTTCCGATGGTCATACAGCACATCCCGCCTCCCCACCTCTCCGTGTCGCACAACCTAAAAGCACACGACATCTACCACCATCATCATTATATACACACACATACCCGTGTGACCTAGTTTGTCATTTTATTCTTATAAAAGATATACGTCTCTTTTAGTCTTTCATAACCAAATCGATTGATGATGTGGTCGTGCGTGTGCATCAATCTTCAAAACATGGCTGCTGGTGATGAACGTGTCATATTTCTCCTTCCTCCTTTGGCATCTGTCCTATTTCTTAAGTCGTTATCTCATTCCGCATTCATTTGCGGATCATATCAACGCTGCAGATGACGGTGCAAATTAAGGTAGAAAAGGGATGTGATGAATAAGGCTGCTGCTGTGTAACCAATTGTCACTGTGATGTCATGCACGCAGACCGCAAAAGGAACATGTGTCTGGAGAGTTCCCCTTGTTTCAATAATGGTAATAGTAATAAAGCTGGATTGAAATGAACATGCTTGATTACCACTACCGCCAATCTCAGATTATCTTTAATCTACATAGAGCAAGGTACCATGGCTCTCTCGTATTTGTATATCCGCTCGCTTATCGGCATGATCGTGCGTCTTATATGATCGTCTCTTATAAGATGGGAACGGTGTCCCGCGTGGGTTGTAGATTGCTTTTCATTTGTAAGAGCTGATCTCACCTGCAAGCTGATATACGTTGACCCATGTACATCTGTTTTTTCTCTTTTGGGAAATATGACCCTGTCAGAAACCAGCAACAGAAGTATGTCAAGTCAAATACAATGTGCCGTAACCAACAAGGCCTTGAATTGATAGCTGCTTTAGTCAAAATCTCTTCGCTTTGTCCCCATACATCTTAGCTCATAGATGCTAAAGACAAATATTACTACATAACCACTCCCGATTGTTTGATTGTTTTGTGTATGTACTGATTTGGTTTAAGGGTTGGGGATTTCATTGTTCACTGGTGGGGTGGATTGTGTTCACTCCTACAAGCTTAATTTTATCCAGTGGCATACATACGGGTGATGGATACAGCACACACATATATATACCGCCGGTTCACTATGTAGCGGCAATGTGATAGAGGATCCTTAAAAAGATAAATGGCATGTATATGTCAAAATCGAGCTTTTCAGATGAACCGACATCCCAAAAAGAGTAGTCGAGTGTGCCACAGTATCTGTACATATGTAGCCATATGTCGCGTGTATGTATAGATTTGGCCTGACAAAGCACAAAACCTTAATTAAGCGCACTGGCCCTTTCTCTTCCTCCCCCAACCTATACCCAGGCACACACACACACCCCTTCTTGACATAAATGCACATTGTGATACATAGATTTAAAGAATACAATTTTTTGGTCTTTGTCATCTTTTTTTCTTTATGACATGTTTTAAGGGAGGAGGAAGGAATTTTATATCACACTATACACTTGTTGGGCAAAAAGAGTTGCGGTGAGGAAGGAGGGGGAAAGAGGTAAAGAAAGGAAGAGGGGAAAAAAACGAACAAAAGAACACAATGCAAAAAGAAAAATATATGTAAAAGAACGGATGAGAGCGATACAGGATGAGGAAGGATGTCATTTTTTTACGTGGTACACCAGATTTCCATCCTTTCCACCCCACTGTCGCCGTTCCTCATTTTGCAAATCTGCCTTGCCATGCTTAGATCATCATCATCAATCATGATAACCATTTCGTCATCTTCGTCCTTGTATTGGAGGCGTAAAGTGGGAGGCGCATTGAATTTGGAACGGATGCGTGTCAGCAGCTCGTCAAATGTGATATGAGTTGGCATCAGCAGCACCCGAGTGTCTGAGTAATGCACCTTGATTTTGATCTTGTTACCGGCCACGGATGATGATGTGGATGTGGAGGGTTGTGGAGATACGGTCATGTGCTTCATGGAATTGTACATGTCGTCCAATTCATGTTGCGGCATAGGCGGTGGTTGTGGTGAGGAGTCGTGACGACCATAGCTAGTGATAGGATCAAAGTCGGTATCGTATTGTTGGCTTCGTGGAATGGGTGGTACGGGTGGTGGTGAATAACGTCCAAGAGTCTTATGGCTGCGTGTCGAGTTGCGTCCTGTTGAAGAAGATGCTGAAGAATATCGATCTTCATCAAAGCCGCTATCAATACGTCGACCATCATATCGATATCGTGATGAGCTGAATGAGGATGTCGATGATGAAAAGTCGTCCATAGTATTGATACTATAAGCGTTGGAATCTTTGCGAGGTCTTGGTGATGATTGAGGTGTAAAAGAAGAAGTCGTTGCTGTTGGCATGGGTGATACGGAAGGTGGAGGGGGAATAGGCGATGGTGCTGCTGCTGGTAAGGGTGATGGAGCTCTTGCTGCTGCTGCTGCTGGAGCTGTACGTCGTGGACGTAATACCGAGTTTTGTCGACTGAATTTAGCTGCAGTAGGAGCTTGGATTTTTTGAACATTGGCAAACATGTCGACACCTTGCATTTGTCTCAATCGATTTTCTGGTGGGCGGTAAAGGACACCTGGTGGGATCGAATACACAGAATAACCTTTGCCACGATCACGCACCGCTTGATCAATCACCTCGTGTTCCTCGGTCATTTTCGATTTTTGTGCATGATAAAGATCGGTCAAACCAGCATCGATCTTGCCTAGATATAACTGACAAATGCCGCGGTCGAATAGCACCTCACATGAATACAGTCGAAAGGCCAGCCCCAACTGCTGATAGTTTATAATTGGGTTGCCACGCAATTTCTATTGATTATATATGTAAACGATTAATCCAGCTGCATCAGTAATAGCAAATGATCATTGGATGTTACCTGGTAAGCATAGTCAAAGGCCTGCCTTGCAGCTTCCATGTCATTCACCACAAAGTATGAAACTCCCATCTGAAAATAGGCCACGGCAAAGTAGGGATCCATCTCAATGGATTTGCGATAAGCAGCGATCTAAAAGCATATTAGCGTACGCGGGTCTTTATATTACAGGTGCCACAACGCATATCCGAATGCGTTCGACAATCACATTCTCGGATGCCCAATCCTTCACTTACCGCGCGTTCATGTTCCTCAATTGTAGCAAAGATGAGACCAATGTTAAAGTACATTTTTGCGTTATCCGCCATATTCTATACATTGCTTGTTAGTACTGCAGTAATAAGATCATGTATCAACGCGTGGGGATATATTTACGTAGAAGGCTTGTAGCGCACCATAATAGTCTCGATTGTCGAATGCTTCGCAAGCATGCTGCCATTGCTCTAATTCAAGCTATAGAATGGGGGTCAATAACTGTGTCTAAAGTAGTGATGAAGGTGGTACCTTGAGTGCCATTCAAGAAAGCCAAAACGAAATGAGAGAGGAGAGAAGGAGAAAGAGAGTGAGAGTATATTTTTGTATGGGTGCGTATAATAAAAGAAGCAAATTGAGGATTTGAGTGGGGAATAAGGAGCAAGTAAGGAGAAAGAGAGAGAGAGAGGCTAAAAGCACACACACGCACACAACGACGGAAGAAGGGAAAGGAATCGGTTCAAGAAGGGGGAGCTACTCTATCCGTGGGGGGATTTGTTTTTTAGTACCAACTTGCAGTGTAATCTCTTTGTGTAACGTAATCAATTGCCATGGCTACTCTTCATCATGAAAAGTGTCTCATTGATACGAGCATTACTTGCTGTAGTAGGAGCAGTCATCCCCCATATACACAATGACTCTTCACATGATAATCATGATACCATCAAGCACCATTCATTATATAAAAGACAATGAACCACCTGAAGAATGAGACAACAACGGTAGTAGGATATTAGTAGAGTGGTTGTTAATGGTTACCATGTGGCACAATAGCCGCGTTTATACAACGTGTCTTGCTTCCTCCTTGGTAGGAGATTGAGGGAAACAATGGGCTGGACCCTGCGCCATTTGGCTCGTACCGTAATATAACGCAGCATCACCTTCCCAATAAAAAAGTGTTTGCTGCACATATCCCATTCATACAGTCCCCCCTTTTTCTCTCGACTGCATATACTTTGCGTCACATAACATCCGAAGATCGACATTACACGCCCATCCTATGTATTCATCCCTGCACATCATTTAGGAAATCATGATAACTGTTGTACAACAAAGAATTGCGTGCATGCTTAGAGTGAAACGTAAAGATCACATTGATGCATGTAATAAATCCCGCAGTCAACTAAATCGTATCCATGACAACAATAGACCATCCATCATTCATAGCAACTATATTCCTGTTTTATGTGCAGTAGGGGTAGAATGCCTTGTTCAAGAGGAAAGAAAGAGAGAGGGGGAGAGAGCAATGGCTGTGTGGATGCTTGTGGATACGAATGTGAGTAAAACCAACATAGGGCTTGCTACAATCAAGGATTGGGGAAGAGAAAAAAGGGTGTGTATTTATCGATCCTCGGCCCATTCCTAGAAGCAATGGCATCGTTAGACACACGCCCACACACACTATACCAATATCCCACAAACTTACATTCTCCTTGCGAATCTGGGCTTCTTCTTCGGGAGTAAAGTCATTGGTAATGTTAAAGGTGCGACGGATCTCTTCAGCACTCTTGCCCTTGATCATATTGGCCACAGTCTTACAACCGACATCCAACAATGGCTTGATATCGAGATAATTGGCAGCAAGGATAACATCAAACAGAGTCTCTTGATCGACCTCCATATACTTTTGATCCCATTCATCGATATCGGTATTGCGTCGATCTTGTTCATCCTGTTGGGCCACGATAGGATCGTTGCGGTGATGGTCGCACCACTCAATGACCTAGTAGTTATACGAGACACGTCAGTCAAATAATCCTTTGACGCGTCCAAAAAAAGTGTTGCAACTCACCTTGCGAAGGATCTTGGCATTCACGTTAGGAAGAGGGATAGGAGCATCACTGTCACCCACATCTAGTCAATGGCTGCGCATTAGAGTCTTGCCAAGAGCATACCAAGCACCAAGCTTTTCTTTCCGCGGGATCCCGTGACATTTACCTTCCAACATGTTCTTGATCAGAACAGAACGTTCTGCAACAGCCTTGTCGACGGTGAAGTCTTCGTTGTCGGAACTGATCAACTTGACGCTCATAATGGTAGCTGTGTACGAGATGGAGGGAGAAACAGTGAAGAGAAACCACGAAAGTCCAGCGGTGCTAGACTATACAAGCATGTTCTGATTCCCATTAGCGGAGCATGCACGTCCATTCATTTGATGCATACACCACGATCCAAAATCTTTGTATTCCATCACTGATAAACCACTATTTGTCTAAATAAACATACTTTCGTGCTCCTTCTTATTATAAGCAGTGTACATGGATGTGAAACTAGTATATGTATGTATGCTATGATCCAATATAGAAATAGGCATACGAATAGCAGGCCGTGTGCCAAAATTCCAAGTCAAAGAACAACATCCTATTCCTTGAACTTAAACGTGCATGACATCCTAGCCACTTAATCAATCCTGTAACCCTGGGATATGTTACAATAGCCCCACCACAAGTCTAAAAGATGTGCTATTGCATAAGGAGACTTGGCAATCTCACCCGGTGTACTCTATGTGTGAAGGGCAATGACATGCACGTGTGCTTCTTCTGATCACCATGTACATTGCTATTTACTCAGAAGCGCACGGTGCCTGCATATCATACTCCTATTATGTGTGGAGAAGATTAATACCGGGAGACATAAGGATCATACAAATCATATCATCATGGACATGCATACATGCAATTTCAACCTTCATCTCAGAGGTACATGTATTTGTATTCATAACAATCCAATGAGAAAGACAGCCAAGGAGTCTCTTTTCATCATGAGAAGATAATAGACCAACATGGGTTAATACTGGATTATGGGATTTTGGTAGCCTATCCAGACATCTTAAAGAATACCCATGTTCCCCAAAATAACAACCCGACAAGTTCTTCCCAAGATCTCCTTTTAACTCTCGCTTTATAAGCTACGCTTGCCATGTACATATTATCCGGCAATAACAACTTTTGCTGTACATGTGTGTAGGGTCACGTGCATGCAAGAAGGCCTATTTTAATATAGACATACCAATTGAATGTGGTACTTTATTGTGCTTCATGTTATGATTTGCAGTAGGTTTCGGAACATTGCAACGTTGGGTTACCAAAGAGAGCAGGGAGCTTTCATCGAGTGATGCAGGGTGTTGCGTAGTAGGACTAGGGCTACTGCAAGTTCACACGCACATTTTCGTAAGGGTCGTGGATGATGTATAATAATGCATATAGAGGACAATGATTGCATTGTACATTTGACAGCCGATCCATGATGTCGTACATACATATCCCGATCGTACCTTTAGTCATCATCAGCGGTAATGGACGTCGCTAACATTACTTTCCTCCATGATGATGATGATACTACGAGGTACCGGGACTAGTGGAAATGAGAGCGACGGATAATGAAATACTATTGAATTGGCCGGGGAAACTAGTTATAAAGAAAGAGTATGATAGGAGTAACCTCGACGACTCGTTTCCACTTGCGGGAAGAGAACGTGTTGAACAAAAATAATGCACCTTATATCCAAGGAGCTTATATACACATAGGCGGGAGAGAGAAAGAGGACAAGATAATACACACATGAATATCCGCCATCATGCTCCTCTTTGTCGTCGTCTCTCCTTGTCAAGAAGATATAGCAAAAGAAGGTCGTCGAGAATGAAATAGGTACACGGCCTTATCAGTGTTTAATGAAGGGGCAATGGTGATGGATGATGTACGTATTTTAAATATATGTGTATTGGGTTGACAATGACAAAGTAAAATGAAGGTGACCAACAGAATTGGGTTTTACGCACGATCTTTTTCGATTTAGGTGAGACATACGCACGCACTCACCCCTTCCTTCCTTTTTCTTCCCTCCTCCTCCTCTTTTGTTTCTTGTACTCCGGGCAAATCAAGAAAATCCCCTTGACAGCTGGATTCCGCTTCTTCTCTTTTTCATTTTATTCTTTCTTTCATCTCTTTCTCTCTCTCTCTCTCTCTTTATTACTCTCCTTCTATCTTCTTAATTTGTTTGAGTTTCATGGCTGGCCTTGAGACTGTTTACGCCATCCACAGCTTTGAAGCCGAGAACCAGGATGAAATCGGCTTTTCGGCAGGTGAACCGATTGTCGTGGTTGAAAAGGACGAAGGTTACAACGATGGTTGGTGGCAGGTAAGTCTACATTACAACAGCATTCCAATGCACGCAGCATGCTCATTGCATTCTAGGGTCGTAATGTACGTGGCGATGTTGGCTTGTTCCCAATGAACTACACCTCGTTTGAGCCAAACGGCGCACCGACCACCACGGCACTTGAAAAGAAAATCCATTCACTTGAAGAAGCCATTTCCAAGATCCAAGTTTCCCCCTCGTCTCATAGCAACGTTCTCTCCTCACAACTACCAACACCATCCACATCCACGTCATCCACTGAAAGACAACTACGTGAACAACAACAACAGCATGCAATAACGGCATCGACTGCATCATCACATGATATCCAAACATCACGTTCTCTTCGTCGACCTATACCAAGCCGTGTTAATTCCACCATGACAACCTCATCCATGGATACGACTCAATCATCAATATCACCGGCTATGATGGCACGCCGTTCTACGCAACATGCCGTGTCTCGATCGCCTACGGCTGCATTCAAGAACACGCAAAAGGCACTTTCAGCAGCGCTGGAGTTACCTGAGCTTAAAGATAGTTCACCCGAGGAATGGGATATGGACCAAGTTACTGTATGGATGCATGCAATGGGTTTTAGCAATGTTGCAGAAAACTTTAAAGGTATTTGCTTGGATCAAGGGGTGACAAAGGGATTGGGTAGAACCGGCCATTGTACTCAAACTTGTCTATTGTCTCTCCCATTTTCCCTTGTTTTCTCCTATTGAAGCACAAGAAATCACGGGTGACATTTTGATCGAGCTTACGCTCAATTCTCTCAAGGAACTGGAAGTCAACACCTTTGGAAAGCGTTTCAGAATCCATAGTGCAATCACAGCTTTACGTGCCTATTGCAACATTGATGTAAGTCATCTCTTGATTGATCCATTTGATGATAGTTGCTCACTAATGAGATTTAGGATGACTCTTATTTCGGTCGACCCTCAAGAGACAATGGATCCATTTATAGCGCATCTCAACCCGCAACACCTGGCAACGAATACGATTCTATGACCATGGCTTCTGAAGATCGTCAAAGTCGTTCAGGCTATTCGACCACGACAGCCTCTTTGAGCAGTCGTCGCCATCGTCACCATACAGCCACACTATCAGATGAATTGGGTGGTAGCAAAATGAATATTGGCCGTAAACATATCTCAGCCGATACAGCAATGCGGATCAAAACTGTCAAATCGTAAGTTATCTAAAATGTCAATGCAAGGAGATGCTAACCTTATCACGGTATATGTAGACGTGAAGTCACTCGCAGCTCATTCTCGCCTACATCCAAACCACAAACTATTTTACCCGTTGCAAGTCGTACGTCATTGGACAGCATTGCACATCAATCAGCTGTGGATGTTCAGCCTGACATGGAAGGATGGCTGAGCAAACAAGGAGACAAATACAAGACTTGGAATCGACGTTGGTTTGTACTCAAAGGGCCCAATCTCTTTTATTTCAAGAGCCCAAGCGTAAGTTATCTTGTACACTCTATCGTTGTTGCTTTTAAATTGACGCTTTATGTATATATAGGATGTACGCATGAAAGGAATTATCAATCTACGTGGATATCGCATTGTGTGTGATGAGACCATTTATGCTGGTAAATGGTGTTTAAGGCCCAGCATGATCGTGAACGTACCTTTTTCTTTTACACCGACTCCGAATTTGGCATGAAGGCTTGGATCAAGGCATTAATGAAGGCTACTATTTCTCGAGATTATACAAGTGAGTGATCATATAGTATAACGTATATATCATGGAATACTTACAAATGATAAAACAGCCCCTGTCATGTCATCTAGTACGATCCCAACAGTATCATTGGATATTGCTCGACGCATGAAACCACGCCCACCCTCCATGATTCTTTACAAAAAGGAGCATCGTCGACCCAAGACACCCAGTCTTGAATCCATTGATGATGAGGAGTATGCGGAAAGCTATAGCAATGGAATGATGTCAGCGGATGATGAGCCAAGTGAATTGCTTACGCCAGAGAGTCTGGACTCTGCTAGTTTTGATTACGCCAACAATACCACCACCACCAAGGATTGCAGTATAGAAACCGGGCACGAGCTTCAGGATTCGGGATTTGATAGTACGCGTGGTGGTGGTCATTTATCTCCTGTTGTGGCACCTCCTCATCATCACCAACGTCCTCCTATTTACTTTAATGGCGACTGTGAAGATGATGACGATGATGATGATGACGACGTCTATGGAGATGCAAGAACCCATGGTCTATCTGAGGAAATCACCGATGAAAGTTATATCAGTGCACAAGAAGCCATGGGGTCAACGGCTGACTATATCGAATGGATTCAACAGCACATCAAACGCAAAATCTCTAGCTTGGACGAAATGCGATCAGGCGAGATCTTGATTGATCTTTTGGAAAATCTCAGTAAAAAAAGTGTTCGTCGACCACCTTCCATGACCAATGGCTCCGTCAACATGCAGATGCTTGATAACATTGTGGCTGCTTTCAAGTTTATGGGCCGTGAAGGTGTGCAAGTGGATGGCCGATATAGCATCAAAGGTATGTCACACACCCACGCAAAGACAAGAATAGGAACTTTACTCATGTTGGATATAATAGATGTATTTGGGGGTAACGAGCCCAAAATCAAGGAAATGTTGGATGCTATTCGAGCATGGTCTGAAGGTCTTACCCAATAGGACAACAACGACGCACAAGATGACATGTTTTCAACCACTACTACTTTTACTACATCATTATGCTTTGATTCTCCCTGATACACGAATATTTCCGCATTACTTTTTTTCTCCTCTTTTACGACTCCTTCTATTAGTATCCTTCTTCCGCATTATCATCTGAAAATACTCTCACTAATGTTCTTCTATCTATTACCACCATCTATACCATCACCCAACAAAGCGTTTAATTTGTAGTTGCCTCCTCCTTCTTTTGTTTCTATTTTCATCTTTTTGTTCCTTCGTCAATACAGATGAGATGACAACATGCCGTCTATAATGATGATACTGGGTATGATGCATATGCATGTTATTACCCTATGACATTTTCATGAGCCCAATGTACATGACTCGGGCACATACTCCTGGATCGTTGACATCAGCAATAAAGCGTGACACTATATTGACTTGTCATTTTGAAATGAAAAGATCACTAGTATTCGAGATAACGGGAATCATTGAAAAATCATGTGGGCAGTAATGCTCGGATGCAAGATCATGCGTGTCACCTGTCATTGGTCCTGCACTGCAATTCCGATTATAAGCTTGTGGTTTGACAAACCTGTCTGTGCGGGGTAAACACACTCTTATTTATTATATTCCCATCCATTGTCATGGAAAGCAATGCTCCTGCACGCTTTATAGCCTGCAACAATCAACACTGCAGCAAGAAATTCAAGTTTATTGATTTTGCTACTGTGCACACTGTGGTTGACGGCCCTGATCCCCGGGACCATTTCGCTAATGAGCGCAATCTGCTAACATGGGTACGAGTGGGTATGGTGATGTGCCTCATTGGTAAGTTGAGACGACGTTAATATGTATATATGGCCACCCAAGATATTGAGTCTTTTATAAGGGTTCATGACATTACTGGATTTAAGGACACAAGTCTTTGCACCTGCTCAATCCCTACCATGGGCAGGTGATACTCAACAACCTTTACGAATTCAAGTGGTGGCGTACATCTTTATCAGTCTTGGGCTTATCAGCATTTGTGTGGCAATTGGTGTTTATTTCAAGAATATGCATCAGATTCTTCATCGAAAGTTGGTAGTGGGTCATGGATGGCTGGGATATACCATGACAGGCTTCGTTGTCCTGTTTGTGCTCTTTGTTATGGCTGCTGCTATCTCCTAAGCCTTGGATCCTGACGGCTTCCGATCAAACATTCCCCAATATGTAGACTTGACTTGATCCTGGCCCTTCTTTTCCTCTTGTTTGATCCTCGTTAACTCTTGCTTCACCAATTCGTCTATACCATCATCCTTATTAGTCTCTCTGTATCCCATTCACATTCCCCCCCCTTCCTTTTCCTCTCAATACAAGATAAATACAATACCTGTAGGATTCTTTTGTTTCACTTCAGTCAATAGCTCGATAGCTTTGTCAGTGTTGCCAAGTCGACCATAGGCTTGACCCATACGGAATTTGGCTTTGATATTGGTCTCATCAATCTTGTTGGCCTAGATTGAATACGATAAGTATTCTGCATATCCTATCCGCTCCATCCCTTTGTATATACCTCGGTAGCATTCTTAAGGACACGTTCCCATTTATCTTGCTTTGCGAGAACAGCTGAACAAAGAAAAATGCAAGTTGAGACATATGCGTCGGGAAGTCGTATGAGTGTTGCATATCAAATAGTACCAGTCATATTGTTGTAAATCTTGACGAGTTCCTCATCGGTCTTCTTCTTGAGCTCGGCAGGAGGATTGGTGCCACCCAATGTACGCAAGTGAAGCAAGGCGTGATGGTAATTCTTGAGTGCTGGAAAGGGTTGTTATGGACTTGACTTTTTTCGTGTATTCTCGAGCTCACCTTCAGGATAGTCGGCCTTTTTGAAAGCCTCATTGCCAGCTAGGCGGTAATCGACACCCTTTTTAAAGGTCTCGTCGGTATTACTATTCATGGTGGTGGAGAAGGAGAAAGGAAGGTACAATCACACGCACACACACACGCACGCACCACAAATTCACGCAATGCTGATGATTCGAGAACAATCACCCACCATAGCTCAGCCAGCACACATCCCATTATAAGCCAAATTACCCATAACAATGAAATAAATGTATTCATGTGTCTAGCAAAATATACTATGGATGGGAGGGTGGTGTACGTGGTTCATTGTCGTCTTCGTCCTCTTTATCCTCCAAGTCGCTTCTTTGTTTTAATTCATCTCCCTTCTCCTAAATAAAGCATAATCATGTTTAGGTTGCTGTATGATATCAACCATGTTGTAACTAATCCACTTACCTGCTCAACTTCTTGAGGTGGGATAACAGGAAGCCTATCGGGATAAGGCCGCTTGCCAAGCAACTTTTCCATATCATCACGCGTAATCACTTCTTTGGAAAGCAAAAGCTCCGCCACCTTGACAATGGAATCCTTGTTCTCCTTCAATAATTGTGTGGTACGTCTATGTGCTTCGCTCACAAGCTGACGAACTTGGTCATCAATGATCTCGCCGGTGGCTTCAGAATAAGGCTTTTGAAGTCGCTCTTGCTCATTAGGATCGACATAGGATAACGGGCCGACTTTGCTATTCATGCCATACGTCCCCACTTGTGCATAGGCCATCTTTGTCACTTTGAGTAAATCATTTTGTGCACCAGTTGTAATATCATTGAAAAAGATCTCCTCTGATACACGGCCACCAAGTGTCATACACATGCGATCCATTAACTGCTTTGTCGAATACAAGTACTGATCGCCAGGAACATATTGTGCATAACCAAGGGCTGATGATCCACGTGGAATGATCGATACTTTGAGAAGTGGATCGGCATACTCCAACATCCAACCGGCAATAGCATGACCCTAATAATAACATGCGGTTAGCATGAAACATAACGGATAATGACTGATATGGCTTTCTTACCGCTTCGTGATAAGCAATGGTTTTCTTTTCCTCTGGTGAAATAACACGTGATTTCTTCTCAATGCCTGCGATAACGCGTTCAATGGCTCGTTCAAAATCGATATCCGTCACTGCATCCTTTCTATCACGTGCTGCACCCAATGCTGCTTCATTGCATGTGTTTGCTATGTCTGCACCCGAAAACCCAGGCGTCAATGCTGCAAGTCGTTCCCGTAATTTGTCGATATCATCTGAATGGATTTGGAGCCCACGCATATGTACTTTGAAAATCTGGATACGTCCTTGTAAATCGGGTGGATCAATGGTGATATGGCGATCAAATCTCCCTGGTCGCATAAGTGCTGGATCCAGTACGTCAGGTCGATTGGTGCCTGCAAGTACCACCACATGTTCATGTGTCTCAAATCCATCCATTTCCACCAAGAGTTGATTCAGTGTACTTTCCCGTTCATCATTTCCACCAAATTGTCCTCCACGTCCACGTGCTTTACCAATGGCATCGATCTCGTCAATAAATATCATACAGGGTGCATTCTTCTTGGCAGTAGCAAACAAGTCGCGTACACGTGATGGACCCACACCCACAAACATTTCCAGGAATTCTGATCCTGATACACTGAAAAAAGGGACACCAGCTTCGCCTGCAGTAGCCTTTGCTAAAAGTGTCTTGCCAGTTCCTGGAGGACCAGAGAGAATAGCACCTTTTGGAATCGTAGCACCGAGACGTTCATATACAGATGGATTCTTTAGGAATTTGACAAACTCCATCACTTCTTGCTTGGCTTCGTCAGCACCCGCTACATCCTTGAATGTGACCTTGACAGCTGTTTCTTGATTGAACTTGCGTGCACGACTCTTGCCCATACCAAAGATACCACCTGGACCACCACCAGAACCTGCGGATCGTGCTGCATTTCTTCCAATGTATGCAAGAAAACCAATGATAATCAAGGATGGTGCAAGCTGCAAGAGTGCGTCGAATAAAGGTACTTCACGATGATATGCAATAGGGATGAATTCCTCAGATGGGATGCCTAATGCCTCTTGCTCCTTTTCCATTTTCCTTTCAAACGAATCCACTGATCCAATGCTGAAATACAATGCACCTGGATGGGGACCAACAGTGTGTGCAGCCTCAGGTCGTAAATAGACACGTACAGCGGTGCCATTCACCACAACCAAGCGGTCGACCAATCCCTTTTCTATATATTTGTACAATGAGTCATCCACCATTCTATATATCCAACCATCATTCATACCTAACAACTTTGTCTTGAACTCTTGCCAAGTCATTTCATGTGCTGCTTCGGAAGGCATGGTCATCCACCAAAGAAGAGTTGTACCCAAGGCAATAGGTAACCATGGAATCTTGTTGCCTCCACCACCTCCTCCTCCAGGTAGTGGATCCTTATCATCCGGTCGTTTGTTGTCATTGTTGTTTCCTGGCTTCTTGGGATCTCGATCAAAGAACTTTTCAAATCCTTTGGGTATTTGGGGTCGACCAGAGAGTGATGCCATGGCGCGTGTCTGCATGATTTGATTGTTCGTGTAACATAATGGTGCAGCTGTACTAGTTCGGTGCAGTGATGCATGGAGACGTGGTGAAGAGCGACATTGTGTTTGTAATGTAGGTGCAATGCGTCGCCACATGAAGGTGTGCTCAATCGATAAAAGTAAATGGGTGGACTGAAAAGAAATCGCCGAGGGTGATCGTGGCAAGTGTGTGTGTGTGTGTGTGGAAAAAGAAACAAGTGTGGCGGGCGGTACTTTTGACACCTTGGGAATATATACCAACACCCCGGGTTGCCCAACTTTTTATTCATCCTTCAATACCTTGGGAGTAATGCTTATCCTGTCAAATAGTCATCCTCATAATTGCTGTAATAGTGATCCTTGTTTCATACGCATCATTCAGTGTAATAAATCCACCGTGTTGGCTTGCATCCGATCCATAACCTATATGAGCATTACATCCCTTATAAACGCTCTTCTAGAGTTGATTCACCTTGTTGTTTCAACATGCCCATGCCTCAGTCTCCAAGTAGCATTGGTCGTTTAACTCTGTTTGGATCCCAACTCCCGTTGTCATGGCGACTGTTGCCAAAAAGAAAGAGGAAGAATAAAACAGCGAAACTTCTACATGGCTCAAGCAGCTTTTACGTGATAAGCCTCGTGTGCTGCTGATACTTTTGCTGGATAAGAGAGACCATGCTTTTTGGTGGGTCCGACCTATTAACAAAAGTGCATGAAATATAATGACACTTGCGATACAATGAATGATCCGAAAGAAAAACAGCGGGGCACATTTGGTATTTTTATTCTCTGCAACTACTTTCTATTTATAATACAATGATAGTTGTTGTGAATTAAGCGTGTGTAAGAGGTATACATAAGTAAAGGAAAAAGAAATGGGATGAGGCATCAAAGCAGAGCGCGAGGAATCGAACCCACGATTATGTGTAACGTGATCAAAAGCAAAAGGAAAAAGGCCAAAAAAGGAAGAGACAATTGGTTTCCATGACTTCGTCATGTACTCACAGGGATGACCAATCGCGAAGGTTTGTCTCATCATCCCCACCTCTAGTGGGTAGACCAGGCCCACATACTCGAGGGACCACCAGGTTGGGGAGCCCGTGATGCTTTATTTTGATCTGGATTTAACATCCGCCGAGTGCCCCAACACTCAGGGGACAACCGGTCCTTATTTATCATAGGTTTAAGTCGACTTATAAATTGGTTTTCTAACATTCATTGTCAACTTGTGGGTCGCTTTACTTTTACACTTTTTCGCATCGTTATACATGAAGTTACACCCGATTCCACTGTTTTTTATCTCATTTTGACCGTAGAACATACTACAATTATATATATGCACGTTTCTCTGGTGAAAAATCTGAATCCATGTCAATCCCTTCAGATTTAGTGCAAACCGCTGCCTTCATCACGTGGATTCCCGTGATTTCGCCAGCCAAATGGATCGGAGTACTGGGCTCTTGGTTGAATTCCCGCCCAATTTCGCTCACCACCATGTTGCCCACAGCACTCAAGTGGAGAACTGAATGAGTGAAATTGTATATGGAAATTACACACACACGTCTCCTTGTCAGGTTGCTGCATAAATGGGATGATGATTTCTTTATGAAGGTACGTAAACATCTAATAGTAGAGGTGTATGAATGTGATGGTTTATCACGCATCTGCCACGGATGGTTGTCTGTACAAAAGGGATGAGCTGCATAAAAACCAACCTGACACCCACGGATCTATATGTGATGTCAACCCTGCCCAAAGTAAAATCAGGAATAGCTTCATTCTTATTAACCCAAGTGCATGGGACACTATTAAGATAGACTTCACAGCAGGCGGGGCGGCGTAGAATGCATAAATTGAGAACACTGAGAGGAACAACTACGAGCCCATCTTCTCCTTTTCCGCTTTACAAAGTATGTAAAACTACCTCCATCGATAAAGTACAAAGCATTAACTGCAGTCATTGTTACCTTCATTGCACAGCTTCTTTGAGTGAACAAGCTAATGGCCACACTTTCCAGTTACTTCAAGCACACGCGCGCGATCTATCTCTGACTTGTCTTCCAACACAACACAACACGTATGTCAAGCACTGCATTACTTTATTATTCAAGTTGGACGTTGTGATACTAAAAGTGGACATGTAGTACTATTCTCTCGTTTATATATTAGCCAAAGGAGGCTTCGCGTGTATTCGTTGCATGGTTGTCACATAAGGAGAGGACTCTACTACTCTGGGTATGTTGACAAAAAAAGCAAATGCTGTGCTAGCTATCTTACATTGCATTTACGGCAGATTGGACGTGTTGGATGTTGTTACCTCTGGCAGTATATGGAATACAAGAATCATCGTCATCACCATCTTTTCACGCACCATTGCACGCGTCATTTTCCAGCAGCACACTACTACAAGGTACTTTGTATTGCGTTCCACCCATTTACCAAGGTATGAAAGAGAAGGGATGGGGGATACTGAATCAGAGATGGTGACTAACGGTGATTATCGTTCAATGAAGTGTACGAGGTGATTTTCAGTTTCGATGATGCCAACATATCCAGCTATCAAATCCACCGCAATACAAACGATCTTCACCTGGTTGGGCTGCGAGAGATGATCAAGAAGGATTGAGCAACAGTCAAGCGTGTGGAAGGGAAGCATACCAGCAGCGCTCACATGACTGTCTTCAACCAACATATTGGATTTGATGGATGGATGGAATCAAGTGCAGTGATGGGATGTCCTGGAATGTTGCTTTGGTTACTTGGCGCGTCGTCCGCAGAAACGATCACATGGATACGGTTGAGGATCATGATGGACTGGATGGGATGGACGAAATGGATCATATATTGGCGAAAGGCGCTTTACAGCCATGGGTGCTATTGGAATACTCAAGTCAATGCATGCAGCAGCTATTCTACAATCATCGATGAAGACATTTGACGACAACAACCAAGAATACAGTGACACGTTTATCCCTGTAGCTCTACGCAGTTCGCCCCTTTCTTACTTAAACACTGTTCCTCTATCATATTTACTTGATAAACATCCTCATTACCGTGATATGCTATTCTTCAACTTTTTCATTGTATGAATATCGGTTTAAACATAATATCTAGAAGGATATCGTACTATCAATTCATAGTATGTGTAACTGGATTGTAGGGGAAATAGCAGTTTGAAGTCATTTATGTACATTATCGTATTGTGCGATCTTTTTATTCTTATACCACATTATGATAAAGTTGATCAGCATGTCCAAGAGCATCTTGTGTGAAAGTTTCATGTGTGAGATCAGCGATCTCAAGGCCCTGGACTGTCCTCCCTATATGTAAATCTGCCCGTTCATGGTCGGACGCCCGCATATTATTTCTCACAATGAAGCCTGCGACTTTAATATGAATGGAGTTGATCAGAATATCGAAGCCCATGGTCTGACCAAGTTTCATGATGGAGGTGGTCAATCGCGGGTGTGTGCACTATGCACCCTACTTGTGCTCCGTCCGTCCTATATTTGAGCGGTCCGATTCATTGAACCATCATAATGAAGCATACGATTTTTAAATGAATGGAGTTGATCGGCATGACTAAGAGAATCTTCTTACCAAGTTTCAAGTTCAGAGTGGGCAATCCCAAGATGATACATACTAAATCGATAAATGATAAATCCGGCGCGTACCCCATTTCCGTCCATCATAGTAAACCCCACATTACACCCTCCCATTCAAAACTTTCAAATGAAGTGTGGGTTCTTTATTAAGACAAAGTTGATCAACACGTCCAAGAGCATATTGTGTGAAAGTTTGAGGTTCAAGAGAGACAATCTCAAGATCATGGATCAATTTACAGTGTGCATGAATATGCCTGACAGCTCAACCAACTTAAGTTTCCTGCTCTTCCACCCCCTCCTTCTTTGCCTCTTCCTCGCATTCTCAACTGTTGCCCCATTCAAGTACAACTAGTGCCAGCAAACGATTGTCCTGCTTCAACCCATCATGTCGGTCCTACGAATGCCTTGATACGATTGTCTTTGACCGAATGGCAACTCCATGGCGTGTATACAGTCAATTACAACACCTGCGTTCCTTGACACTTTCTCGACTCTTGTACACTCCTCTTCCACGGCCAAACGCAAGAGCGAAACTGCAGCAGTTTCCTTTAGCAAAGTCTTTACTGCAGCGTCTCAAGCTAGTTGCATCCCCTTGTTGTGCAGCCTTTTTACATGAACAGCAGATAGCCATTGTATAGAAACAGTTGTTTTATTTACGTGTAGCAACTTTTTTCAATACACACGAATTTCTATGGATATGGATTTGAATATTGGTTTGGTCACGGGATGGAAAGAACTGGATACAATGTAGCCGTGGATTTGCTTCATCCAAAAAGGCACCGGAAGAAGCAACAGCTGTAATGACATCCCTTTCATACAAGAATTACAGCAGACTTTTGGGATATCAATATTGCTACCAATAAACGCGTCTATATCCCATTCCCTATTACGCTATATAGCTATACGACTTACTATCACATGGCATATTCTAATCACGAACAGCATCATCATCGTGCGTTTGTTCTTCATTCGTAGTACTAAAGCAATATGCTGAATCATTCAATTATAGTACTACATGCATCGTGATAAAAACATCCAATCTTCTCTCCCCTTCATCTTCAAGTCTACATATGTCCCTCAATTTCTCAATGCATGATTAGCTCTTCTACACCTACAGCCTTCTGTGCATGCATGCATGAGAAAGTATGCAAGAGTATGCTAAGCTCGATACAGTATAGTGTTCGTATGTGCTGATAAAAAATAGTGCAAGAGCAATAATACACGAAGCACGTCAGAGAAGCTGTCCCTGACGCCACTCCGTCTATCAATATTGATCGCCTTTATTGTAGTCGATACATCCTTCCATTCGTATGCACATTTGAGTAGCTATACCTTGATTGTTGTGCTATGCAACTCATTCATGAGTCATCTCGGTAGCCAATGTAAAGATTTATGCGATGCGTTGTCGAGCGTGTTGTAAACAAACTGGTGTAACAATCCGCATTTGTATAAATTTGTCCCATCATCCTATCCCCGCGTCATCGGGCTCGATGTTCAAACCACATATCCAGCGTTTCCATGTATGTTAAACGCAGATCAACAGTCATCATGTCTGATATCCTATATAGCACCAGAACCCTTTTGTCATTTGCATCCCCTATCATCTATGCTGTGTTAGACAAAGGTGGCAAAAGCCACTTTAATGTCAAGAGCTAGAAATCTTGAATGTCTCAGTCCGGGCCATCGGCACCAATTTATCCGAAGGTAATAGATCGGCAATCCTACCACTCGAAGCATTCCATATCCATCAATTGAATCGGTACTTGGCATGGCATATGCACTTCATAAGATAATGAACGTACTTAAATCAGGATTCAATGTACAACACCATAATTCATCGACTACTGTATGCTTGTTTTCAAAATCTTCGGCCAAAAGGTGGAGTTGATTCGCAATTCGCAAGCGCATGAATCAATCTTGTGCCACTCAAGCCTTGGCGGAAGTCTTGACTGGGTTACGGCGGATCAAAAAAATCGTAAAGTTGACCCGATTTGTTATTTATGTTGCCCTCTTTCTTTTGCACTTCTTCCCACTCTCCTCTACTGTTTATCTACCCCACTCGTAAATTAGCATGGAAGTCGACGAGCGAACCATTGTCAGCGATAAGTCGGCATCGGAAAATGCAGCTGGTCATTCAAATGAAAAGCCAGTATCCGAGAAACGTCGTCGTTGGAATCGCATTATCGTGTTTTTCTCCCTTCAGCTTTCGCTTTTCTTGGCAGCATTAGACAAGTAAGCGGATTGATACCTTGATATCTATACAATTACTCACATGTCTTTAAAGCACGATCGTTGCAACCTCGTTACCGAGAATCGGATCCGAATTTCAACAAATGGCTATTTCAGCTTGGGTAGTCAATAGGTGAGTCAGGGCACTTTTATAATGGTGTTCTTTGGTGCACCATTCTTGTTGAAGCGCATGTCAATGCTTATCACATATACGCCATTTTAGCTATATCCTTACGTTGGATTCATTTCGTACGTATGCGCGACGATCTTGATTACACGATTATTCCATGATCTGTCAACTTAAATCTCACTCTCGCTCCTGTAGAGCCGTTGTTTTCGAAATTCTCCGACATCTTTGGTCGCAAGTACGTCTTGGTGGTTGGCATCATTGTGTTTTTGCTAGGCTCGGTCTTGTGCGGCGTATCGAAGGTAGGGAAGGACATATGACAAAGAAAGCTAAAGTACCAATAATTATACCGACAACGATATAGACCATGCTCATGCTTATCATATGCCGTGCGGTCCAGGGCATTGGTGCTGCCAGTGTAAGTGATGACCTGGTTTTGGGCTTATGACAAGGAAGGAAGATTGCTCACACATTTCCCCTCTTATAGATCTTCTCAATGGTAAAAAGATAACGCATCAGTATTAGGAGGCGAATCAAGCTGATCCACTAGCGTAGGTTTTTGTTATTATCTCTGATCTTGTCCCCTTGGAGAAACGAGGAAGCTATCAAGGGTAAGGATGCTCAATTGATCACCCCATTTTACCTATGTGTCTATATTTCACACCACTAACGGAGTGCTTTCTATTATTTCAGCATTGTCAACGCTGTTTTTGCCGTTGCAAGTGTATTCGGCCCACTGATTGGAGTAAGTGTGAAAATAATACCAGGACACAAATCCCCAGCACAGTGTGTAACGTGTTTTCGTTGATGCCGATTAGGGTAGTTTAACCGATTATGTTTCGTGGCGTTGGAACTTTTACATCAAGTATGTATGCCTTTTGCTCAAACCAGCAATGATACTTATATACGAGATTGAATTATAGTCTTCCGATTGGTGGTGTTGCCGTCGTTATCCTTGTGATCTTTTTGCATTTACCGATGGAAAAGCAAGATTTAAAGACAAAACTCAAGCGTGTGGATTATGCAGGTAAGTACATATGATGATGGAATTGTGTGGGGTATGCATGGTCGTATCTAACTTGGTAATGCGAAAAAGGCAATTTTCTGGTCTTGGCGGCCGCCACTCTACTCTTACTGGCCATGAATTTTGGTGGTCAAACATTCCCATGGAAATCGGCAGCCGTGATTGTATGTACCACCATCATCTTCATCATGATTTCAGGATTACTGATTGGTATATCACGCAGGTACCCTTCATTCTGGTGGGTGTCTTGGTTGCACTGCTGGTAGTGGTTGAAGTCAAGTATGCACGAGAGCCATTGCTGCCCCCAAGACTATTCAAGAACCGCTCTGTTGTCAGCGTCTTGATATCGAATGTGTTCTTCGGTCTCACATTCTTTGCAGCTGTATACTACTTGCCAATCTATTTCCAAATCGTAAGAAATGATACGGCGATGTGGTCAGGGATTCGATTGATCCCTATGCAGATGATGATCTGTGTCTTTTCCACTGCTGCTGGTTTCTTTATTTCAAAGTTTGGAATCTATCGACCTCTTATCACCATTGGCATGACATTACTCACGCTATGCATTGGATTGATTTCGCTATTTGACGTGGATACGAGCTGGTCGAGTAAGTATTGAGTGTGGGGAAGATATTGCGCCAGGAATGGTAATGGTAACCATGGATTTTCTTTTGATTCTATAGTGGTCTATGGTATTACTGTTATTGGTGGTACCGGAATGGGGTTAATGTTTTCGTCTACCATCATTGCTTTGCAAGCAGCAGTGGAGACAAAGGACATTGGTAAGTGCTCACTTTGGAATGACAATGGGTTTTACTAATGAACGTGTTGCGTAGCCGTGGTAACGGGTTTGAACAACTTTTCACGGGTCCTTGGTGGTGCACTTGGTGTAGCCATCGCATCCGCTGTTTTAAACTCTTTTCTGCAAAAGAACTTGCCTGGAGTGCTTCCTGAGCAGTATGTGCAAGAGGTGTTTAATTCACCAGAGTATATACGCAATGGCCTTCCAGAAGAATACATCCTTCTTGCAACCGAGGTGTATGTCGATTCGCTTCGATATGTGTGGTATATCTTGATTGCTATGTCCAGTGTTGGTACGTATCCCGAACATCCGAGAGAGTGTGTACTAGAATCTTTGTTCTTTGGCTCAATAACGGAGTATGGATCATGTTCTCCTTTTAGGTTTGTTGAGCTCATTTTTCACCAAGCATCATCCTTTGCGTCGTCCTCCACCTCCACAACCTGCAGCTGATAATGCAGCTAACGGCAACAATGGTAGCGAGAATGGCAATAGTAATAGCAATACTGCCGCTGAAGCTGCCACTGAAAACGCTGCAAACGATGATACATCTTCAGAACACCACGTTGCTGTGGAGATCAGTAACAAGCCTGAAGCTATGCAGCAGGTGTCGTGTCGGGGTTAATGACAAGCAACATGCACCACGTATCATATATACCTACAGCATCTGTAAACTATTTAAGCATCTGTACCATTAGTAATTACATTCATATATAAAAGCACATGTTGTAATAGAGAACAGCCGCCATGTCAATGCGTGCACTGAGTTTTATTGGGCGTAATATAAGAATGTCCCTGAAATGTTTGATGAATTATAAGGGGGCCCCTATGTAAAATCATGCCGCTTATTGAATTATGCAGAGATTGGTAATTGTGCATGCCAAAGCATTGATATTCCGATGCATTAACGAGGTGGATGCAACATGATGTGTGGCTTGGTGTGCTGTCAAAGTAAAGTATTTCGATAATGAATGTTACGCAAATGGGCAATGGAACAGCTTCCGATAACGTGTGATCCCTGGTGTCAAAATCGATTGCGGAAGTAAAACAACACCAACTTAATTCGTCCCATGGATCACCTGCAGTTTCCCGCTCTTTTATACATCCTACAACTACAGCATCCTTTCATTGCTCTTTCGTTCACAATATACCCCTTCCCATGACAAGGGACATCAAAGACCATCAACAATGGGCCCATTTTCGTTTTGGAAGAAACCCTTCTCATACTTCAGACAACGACACTATTCCTCCCACGCCTATGGAAAAACGTCATGGGTAAACTACCATTGGGTTCCTCCCTGTGCAAATTGGAATCATGGACTGACTATCACCATTCTAGCTACTTTGACTTCTCTTTAAGTGAACAGCAGCAACAACAACAGCAGCAGCAGCACAACCATAATGAGCAGGGATCTGCAGTGCCACGCATCTTTACAATCGAGCCGAGCTTGTCAAGTATGGACGACGACGAAGACGACAAGACCCAACACAATGACCCTATTGCCAACCCAACAGACAAGCAACCCACACCTGCTTCTCCTCCTCAACGACCACCACCACCACAACAACAACGAGGTGTATCTTTTCGTCCTAAACTCGAATACATTGGACGAGTTTACTCGCAAGCTTGGAGTATCAATACATTTGACGACGAACCCCGCTCAAGAAAGGAACGGTTGATTGCCTTTTTACATCGACGATTTCCTTCTCGTATCGTACGACGCATTATCAAATGCACCATTGCCTACTTTATTTCGACATTGTTTGCTTTGATCAATCCAGTGGCTGATGCGATTGGACCTGCATGTGTTTTAACAGCAGCTGGTGTCATCTTCAATCATCCAGGGCGCACAATGGGAGCTCAATTTGATACGACTATCACCTCCGCACTCGGCATTTGTAGCGCATTAGCATTCTCATACGCAGGTCTCGCATGTTCCGTGGCATACAACGTGAGACATCCAGATACCATCCAATATGGCACAATCATCAATGCACTCTTCCTCTTCTTGGGTATCTTTTTGGCTCAAACATTACGACAATTCTTGCCCCGGTTCTTTTTCTTCTCCTTGCAAGCAATGACTGTATTCATCTTTTGTTTCACTACTACCCCTGGATTGATGCAAACAACCTTGCCTACATCTTTACCTCTAAGTTATGGAATCCCCTTGCTGTGTGGTGCTGCCATTTCCCAAGTAGTCAATCTCTTTGTATGGCCAGAGACAGCAGTGGATGGATTAGGTAAGTCTTTTATTGATTGTTGGGGAACATCTCGTGATTCATTTATTCTTCGATTACTTTAGGCCGTGCATTGCAAGAATCGTTTTCCAGCAGCAGAGACATGCTCGACATGATCACCAAGCAATTCTTTCTTGATCCAGACTCAGATATGGTTGCAGGCGAGGTGGTGGATGAAACGGCTGAAAAGATGCGAGTCTCCATGGTGAAGGTGAAGACAGCTTATCACGAGGCCAAATACGAGATTTCATATACCTATATTCGACCTTACAAGCTTGGAAACATTCAAAAGTCGCTGGATCGATTGACCAAGCATTTGAATATCTTGGGTGGCAGTCTCAAAACCGAACGTGTATTATTTGAAAATGCAATTGCATCACTGAATCAGCAGGAGGAGGAGCATGATATGCAGCAACAACAGCAGCAGCCATCCGAATTACACCCTACTGATATCGACAGTGATCAAGAAGAAGTACCGAAAAAGTCGACTTTGCGATGGTTGAATCAAGAGGATGAACTCAATTTGCGGCGCGCTGCTATGCTAGCCGCTGGTAACACAAGTCCACAACATTCTCGACCCAATTCTCACATGGGATCACGTGCTGGTTCCCGAGCTGGATCACGTCCTGGATCACGTGCAGGCTCTCGGCGTAACTCGCTTGATGAAGATTACAATGAGCAGAATCAGAAATCAGTATCATCCATAAGGTCATTTCTCAATATGGCCAAACTTGGCGGTTCCCATGCACCCAAACCACCTCCAAAACCCAATCGACCCATGGGTCATGGTGATGGCGAGCTATTGGTCACGTATCTGGAGAGTCTTCGTGATCCATTGATGCGACTTTCGATGGAATGTGTATCGGTGCTTGATTGTGTCTCTTACAGCATCTGCAGTGAGCTTGATATGGACGATGAGGATGACAAGTCAATTTGGAAAACGTGGAAGTCGTATATCCGACATATCTTGAGATGGAAGGCAAAGACTGAAACGAGCGAAGGAAAGAAGAAATCCTTACCCCATGATCCAAGCCAGTGTGATTGTTCAAAGAAAATGGACCAAGCTATAAGACGATTTGACAAGGCTGAGAGTGAGCGTATGCAACGACTTTATGACATCAAAGGAAGCGAAGATTTGGATCTTGGCATGCGTGAAGAGCTCTTTTTGGTGTTCTTTTTCATATTCTCATTGCGTGAAGTGGCCAAAGAATTGGGAAGCATGGCTGATACGATGGATGAATTACGGTCTTCACGTAATGGTCGTCGACCTCGCAAGCATTTATACATGCCGCAATTGACTCAGAAATGGTGGCGCAAATGGGCCAGTACAGCCAATCATCAAAGTGTACGGGATAGAGGTGGCTATTCTTTAGGTAAGTCAATCAGATATCATGCATTGCATATTGATCAAGATATTAATCACTTTTTTGTATAGCTGCCCTGAAACCGGCAATGACTGAGCAAGTGCGCAAAACAGATGTGCAAGAAGAATATCGCCTTACACGAATGAAAACGACAGACACCAATTCTCGGAAAATGCGTCGCATGTCTTCAGTGGTTTCACAAAGCAGCAATGCACTCTCACCTATCGAACGACTATCAACCAAATCGACACTTACTAGCCTTCGAAAGCGCTCTGTCACCAAAGATTCTTCGCACTCTGTTCCTTCAGATCAATTATCCCCCACTGAAAAAACACCATCCAAGGAGGAAGATTTGGAAGAAGGCAAGGAGCAGGATACTGAGAATCAGCAACCAGAAGAGAAGGCGCCTTTGTCTTTACGTGTGCGTTATGCGATTTGGGAAGGATACCAGTTTATCAAGAAATACGAGTTCAAGTTTGCTCTCAAGATGGGTGCTGCTGTGCTTGGCTTGACAATCCCAGCGTATGTACCATCATCAACAGCTTGGTATCAAAGCGTACGTGGCCAATGGACGTGCATGACCATTATTGCTATTATGAATCCTACCAGGTAATATGAAAAGGCAGCAATGATAGCTATAACGTACTCACATGGGCATCTTTTTTAGCGGTGGAACATTTCATGCGAGCTTTTGGCGGATTATTGGCACACTTATTGGTGCTTTTGTTGGATGGGGAGCATTGGAATCGGATGGTGGCAGTGCTTACCTATTAGCTTTATTTGGTGTTCTCCTATGTAAGTCGAAATGATATGGATGATGGTGATGATCAATATGCTAAGTGCCATGTTATGTATACAGCGATACCCTTTTTCTATCTTCATTTGGCAAGCACCTACAACAAGATTGGCACTGTCGTCCTCATGACCTATGTTGCTGTTGCGCTTAGCAGATACGTTACCAGCCCTCCAGAGCCTATTTCAGTCACTGTGTGGAAGCGGACAATTACAGTCATCATTGGTATTGTAGTCGCAGTGTGTTTGAATTGGTGAGTTACCCCTATCTATTTATGATGATGCATGTCATCTAACCTTGGATTGATGAATTAGGGCGGTATGGCCGTTTGTGGCTCGACACGCTGTACGCAAGTCTATTGCTAACGTGATTGGTGAATTGGGTGATTACTATACCTATCTGATGGGAACATTTCTCTTTGGTTGCCATGCCAAACCTGCCGAGGAAGATATCAAGCGAGCACAGAAATTGGAAGGATCCATCCAAAAGTCTATCAACGCTTGCAATGTACTGCTGGAGCTGACAGATCATGAGCCAAGGTAAACTTTGATTGCCAGGATCTAAATATCATCCTAATCAAGATCTTGTTACATAGATTAAAAGGGCCCTTCCCCAAGGATTTTTACAAGGAGATGATTGTATCAACAAGAAACCTTCTTGACAGACTCATGTCAATACGAATTGCACTGACGAATATGCCCCTGGAGGTGAAGAATGACATTTGCAAACGTGAACTTAACGTATACCGCCGTGATATGGTAAGTACTATCAGCATGATGAGTTGATAGGCTAGTAGTAGCTAATATGGGAACCGTAGACGGCTGCTATGCTTCTTCATTTTTATACCTTGCAGTCATCGTTGCGGTCCAAGATTCCATTACCCGCCTATATGCCATCTGCAAGATCTGCACGATCACGACTAATGCGATATCGACACAAGTTGAGCAAAAATGGGTATCGGTGGGTACGATATCGAAACATTTGTTGGTTTGCGATGGCATGTTGCGTGCAAGAAATCATCGAGGAGCTTGAGCATATGAACGATTTGGTGCGCTTTATTGTTGGTGAAAGCAAATACGCAGATCGAGCGAGACGTTTGGATACCTTGTTGTAGCAGACATATGCCTTATTTTTATTTGTACCCTTTGTAATTCATAACACCTTAATATACTACGCCTTGTGTTACATCCTAATTCATGCAAAAACAACAAAAACTATGAACAATCGACATGTTGTCATGAATGAGTTAAATGGTAGATGGCTTTGGGTAGCTTTTGGTGGCACTTGGTTATGAACCGGTTCCCATAGCAACGGCATCCTTATGTCCAAGAGACGTCACCCTTCCAGACAATATAAGAAATAATCAAGGCATCCATTCCAATGGTGTCTGTTATCCGCCACCATCAACGCATGGTAGGATCATTTGTTCATGCACATGTCTCTCTCCACAGTATCTTTATCATGGTGTTACACACGTTTTTTTCGGCATCAACATTCCATCAACAAATATAGCTCTGCGGAAAAGGAAAGGTATATTTCAGCAGCTACTCTACAACTTGGCCAAAACGGCATCAGCACTAGAGACAGTGACACCGGGTGCAGGCTCAACGCCAATATAAGTGATCTTGAGATCGTCAACCACCATGGCGAAACGCTTGGATCGGATACCGAGACCACCCTTGGTGGCGTCCATGGTCAAACCGAGGGCCTTTGTGAAAGTGCCGTTGCCATCACCAGCCATAATGATCTTGCCCTTGTTGCCGCTAACCTTGCCGAAAGCATTCATAACGAAACCGTCAATCAAGGACATGCACACAATCTCATTGACACCCTTGGCTTGAAGCGAGTCGGCAGCACGCAAGAAACCGGGAACGTGGTTTTCAGAGCAGGCAGGAGTGAAGGGACCTAGTGGTTTAATGCAATAGAGTTCAGAATCTCTCTAACTCTCTCTCTCTTTCTCCATGGATAGATGCCTCTTTTTCTCTCTTTCTCTTACCAGGAATAGCAAAGATGACAGCCTTCTTGCCCTTGAGCTTCTCGTGGATCTTGTATTGCAAAGGACTATGTAATGTGAGTTATTATTATGCCAGACGAAATGAAACATGATAGAAAACTTACCGAGGGCAAGCTTCAAGCGACTCGTTAGGGTCGTAGGGGACGTATTGGAGGATGCCGTCTGGGATCTACAATGGGTACACATGCATAATGAGTATAAGGTATCAAGGGGTGAATGGCGATTATTCATCTTTTTTTCGGATAGTCATCTACCACCACTAGTTCCCGGGGTGGTTGGCCTTTTTTAGGATTACTTACAGTGTCACCAACTTTAAGAGCCTAGAAACCAATACGATGAATAAATAACTTGATTACTATATGTTGATGAGAAAGCTTACCATGATGTAATAAGAAAGAAAGAAAGTAAAGAAAAAGCAGGTCTTGATTTCACGCTCTCCACCATTTTAATCCCCTGGGATGACAAACCCCGATGGAAGGTTGGACGATATTGTGGGGCACAAAGCACATTCGACCCCTGTGTTGATTGAGTAACAATGAACCATCACCGCAAGTATCCTGGACAATAAAAGCTCATCAAACCTGGGAACAAGAACCATGATATCCTTATGCCCAAGCCAGGTACATCCCAAAAAAAGATGAATATGCACCAACCCATGCTTGAACTGGTTTGGATGTTGTAGATTTGGATGTTGTGGATAATATGTATTCATGGGGAGATATGATTTATAATGGAGACGTTGTATGTTGTATTTAGGGGGATGGATATTGACAGGTGCGTCTATGTGTGTAATTCCAGTGGCAATTTCAAAGAGGTGTGGTGTCAGCTTTGTTTTTACCGCCGCCTTTCAACCCTCCTCCTCCCTCGCCCTTTCTCCTCTTTCAAGCATGCAACGGTGGTCAAGTTGTTGCCATGCTGTTCACACCGCCACAAAGTCAACAGCAATACGAACACGCTTCTTCCATTATCAACAACGACGACTGCTTTCCTCAACACTCGCATCGCGACAACATGACAATCAACAACGAGAAAACGACCTCATTTCACGCACCAACATTTTGGCTCCTTTCTTCGCTGGAGGTGAACGTGAGATCAACTACGAGAAGCATCGCCATTATCCAGTAAAGACAGCAGAGCAAACAGCATCCCTCAAAACACCACCGACATGTGCGCGTATGCTTGCACGCGATTATATTGACGACTCGCTCTACAATCCCAACTATGGCTACTTTTCCAAGCAAGCTGTTATCTTCTCGCCCGAGGTGGACATTGACTTTACGGAGCTACGCGACAATCTCGAGTTTCAAAAGCTATTGGCCAACATGTACAGAGAGATTGAAGGCGAAGTGGATGAAGTGGATGAAGTTGCTCGGCAGGTCTGGCACACACCTACTGAATTGTTCAAGGTAAGGAAGGCTATTGGAGTAAGGAATACAAATGGGCCCTAACAAACATGTATTAGCCCTGGTATGGTTATGCAATTGCAAAGTATATGGTGTCAGAATACAAGTTGAACCTGTATCCACACAAGGACCTTATCATTTACGAGATGGGTGCAGGCAATGGTACCTTGATGATGAACATCCTCGACTATATCCAAAAGTACGAACCATCCGTGTACAAACGCACACAATACAACATCATTGAGATCTCGGGCAAGCTTGCTGAACGACAATCAGAACGACAAGAAGTGAGAGATGTCACAGAACAGCATACCAACGTTAAGATTATCAACAAAAGCATCTTTGATTGGGATATCCACGTGCCTGACGAGTGTTTCTTTTTGGGAATGGAAGTCATTGTAAGTTCAAAAAGTGGGAGGAGAGAGAGAAGGCGATCATTGTATTGAACACCACGTGGCTTTTGGTAGGACAATTTTGCACATGACGTGATCCGATATGATCTTGAGACATTACAACCCTATCAAGGACTAGTCAGCATTGATGAAAATGGCGATTATACCGAATTGTATGAACCTGTTGGCAACGATGCATTGATATCACGTTACTTGGCTATGCGGAAACAAGCACGCTACCGTAGTCCGATCTTGGCACGACGTCTTTGGCACAAGCTTCTCAAGATGATGCCTGTGGCACCCAATTTGACAGCCCCTGAATACATTCCCACAAAGTTATTCATGTTTTTGGAAACACTCAAACAGCATTTCCCTCGACATCGACTGGTTCTCTCGGATTTCTCACAATTGCCTGACGCTGTTGAAGGTGTGGATGGACCTGTGGTTCAAACAAGATACAAAGGCACCATGGTTCCTTGTTCCACGTATATGGTACAGCCCGGCTGGTTCGACATTTTCTTCCCAACCAACTTTGAATTACTCAGGGATATGTATCTTCTCGTATGTCGTGGCGCTCGTGCTGGCAATGATAAGGCTGTGAAGGTCCTCACCCATCGTGAATTCTGTGAACGATATGGCGATATTGAGCGGACAACGACTCGTAGTGGCGACAATCCCATGCTCACTTATTATGAAAATATGAAGTTTTTGATTACATAAAGTTATTGTTTTAGATAAGCACTAATGTATCTTTATTTCTGTACTGCCGCTAGTTAGATGGAAAGGATAATAGATTGATGCATGTTGTTGTTATCATTGGAGCAAATATTTTTGTTTCTTAAGCCTCTTCTGATGGTGCGGAAGGCAATTCGATATAGGCTTGTAATTGAGGAGGACATGGCACGTTTCTATCATTGAAAAATGACGTTAGAGGAGGTTACTAGGATACATGGGCATGATCGGATCACTTACGCTGCAGCAAGGATACCCCGCTTTTGAGGCACAGTGAAACCTGGACATTGGAGTGCTGCACGAATCATGCGGAAGACCAAATCACGATCAAGGTTTACATATGGCTTCTCCATATGCGTTCGCAATACGCCTACACGGTTGCATTAATATCATTGTCATTTCCTTTGTCATATATCTGTACACTTACTGGTTGCCAGCTTGTAATACTCGTAGAGATGGTCCCGTTGCATGGTAGTAATGAGATTAGGTTGGTCCCAAGGGAATCTGACGAGGATGGAAATGAAGTTCTCAAAGGGACGCTCGCCACACTTGCGAGAAAAGTGAACCTGTGATATAACATGGCTATTAGACGACTCGGTCTCTCTCTGATCACAACATGGGCCTACCTTGAAATTTTTACAAACACCCAACAAGTTTTCAATTTCGCGACGTGGGAGAAGCAAAGGTGGGGATTGACTACTCGACGACGTGACACTCGACATATCTGAAGGATCGTACACTGCTTTGCCATCCACAAACGATCCTGGCCAATCAGGGAAAAGCTTCTTCATCATGTCTTCATAGCTGCTGTGCTCAATAAAGAGCTTGCGACCTTTGACAGGCAAGTTGCGATAATGCTTCACTGCCTTTTCAGCTTCCTTTTCAGTAGCCACTTCCACAAAGGCATCGGATTGAGTTTTGCCTGTAGTCTTGTTGATGATGATCTATGCAGTGATGGAAACCATTATTGATCCGTTGTCATCCAAAATGTGTGATGATAATAAAATGTATACTTACATGGATGCTTTGCGCATGATCCTTGGGATCAGGGAACTTGACGTTCTTGAAGACTGCCTCAATTTCTTTAATGGAGACGGTCCAAGGAATCTACGTATCATGTTGATTATTAGGCAAGGTGGAAGAAACGAGTAGGAGTATGTATATTTACATTAGACAATCGAATCACTGGATAACGGTTTGACATGGTATCCGAAAGAGGGTTGTCGCACAAGTAGGGTAATGATTCTGACAGCAATTTCATGCTGTTGTCCACTCTGGGTGATTTAGGTGCAAGTTGAGGTCCACGTTCAAGGTGGTAGTTTGCCTTGTCGCTTTGACTTGGCACTGATGTTGTTGTTGTTGTTGTTGCAGAGGGATCCTTTGTAGCCAAAGATGGGCGATTGAATTTGCGACGTACAACGGGTGCAGGCTTTAAGGACTGGGAAGCTGCAGGTGGAGTAGCAACAGGGCGACTGGTAGTTGTACTAGTGTCATTGGTTGATAAGGCTTTGACACCAGAGGTGATTTGTGACCAAGTGGGACGTGCTATCACACCAACATCTTTACGAGGCGTAATCACTGAAGAGGAGAATGAACAAGAAGCCACACTTGTTGTAATGGGTTTTTGGGCAATTGGTGCATGTAATTCGTGTGATGATGTTGCCAAAGAGCCTTTAACACTATCCACAGATGAAGGTGGTTGATGATCATTGGTATAAAATGCCACTGGTGATTGTTGTTGTTGTTGTTGTTGTGAGGCCACAATGATGGGTTGCTGTGAAGTAGTAGGAGGTGAGCTTGTTGTTGCTAATGGAAGGTGGCTATTAGAGCACATCAACGGAGGCAAAGTTGGAGGTGATCGACGGGCCCAAATATGTTCCATTGCTACACCCCATCCTTCAGGTCGTGCCAATCCTATGGATCTAGCCACATCTCGATATCGTTGCTGTTGTTGTTGTGACACCTGCTCTGCTTGTTGCTGGGTATGATGATCATGGTGGTGGTATGGCAACTCGTACTGACGCGATGATACTGGGTTGTGCACATCAGCTACACGATATTCACGAACGTTGGGTGCGACAACAACGGGTGCTGCGTATACCATTCTAGGTGAATGTAAGGCCGTTGATTCCACTGTTGGAAAAGCACGTATGAGCACACAAGGTATAAAACAGCTACAACTTGAAAACTTACCTTTGGGGAAACTTGCATACATGTCGCTTTCTGCCAAGCTATTGGTATCGCTGGCGACAGGACCTCGAAGAGATCCCATGGTGGATTGGTTGTTGTGGCCTAACACAAGAAAGAGCTATGTTAATTGGAAGCGATGTTACAAACACCGTTTTTGATTACCTGGAACTCGCATTGTTGCCTTGTTTTTAAAAGAGGCTGCCATTGCTTCTTGGTGAGGCACCATCATATTAAAGTATACTCGCTACCGAATACACGTGTGCTTGACTATAGTAGGAGAAAAGTGCACAAAGTACCACCATGCAAACGTCAAAAAAGTTAAAGTAAAAAAGAAACAAAGCGATGTACTTACGATTTTATCCTTTCTCTCGCTTTTTTCACAAAGAAAGGGAATCAATCAGTGGTACTGAAATGTGCAGACTGAAAGTTTGTAACGTTAGTGATGTTGTGAAAGAAAAAAAGTAGGGTCGTTAAGTGTGCTGTGTGCTCACCAGGAAACGAGAAACGGAAAAAGGAAAGAAAGGCAACGTCGGGGGTGCGAACAAAATTCTACTTTATATAATGACGCTCCCCTCCACTTTTAAGCTGTCTGCTGTACACCACGAGCAAGTTTTAATACGTGTTATACAAGACGCGTTTATCTTTCACAATGTGTGTTCAAAACGTGTGCGCGTCGTGTAGAATGAAAAAGCTGTAAAGGGATCATAATCATGAGCGGGTTTTCTTTTGTCGTCCCCCTTTCACTCACCCCCAACTTTGTTACCAAGTAAGCCCGGTCTCTTTACAACAGAATCAACGCCTTCTGCGCTTTGAAACGGTTTTATTATGTGATTGTATCATGACTACTTTTAGCTTTCCAACTTGTGTTGTCCCTTTTCTGATCTACGATCGCCTGTCATCTTGGCAGTCTTTGCACCGAATTGTATAGCTCGTTTCCAATTACGACTTGCTTTGGAGAGACCGAGATCAACCGCCACTTGCCGCAGCAACAACTTTTCACCAAAGCCACGACCATATCGCATGTCCATTTTGATATCAATCGGAAGCTGACAAAGATGATTGACGACGTGTGTGCTCAAATATGGGAACCGTGCTTCCTTTCCATGATCCGAAATGATGCGATCATCACGACCTGCAACAACAATGCATGTGAGCGTTAGCGAGGCATACTTTTGAGACAAAAAAAGGAAGCCTTACCCAAGTTTCGTGTGGAGATGCGATCAACGTCGAGTTGTGTCTATATTTGGAAATAACAATGGAAGCGCAGCAATCAATGAGCGCTGTGTCATCGATATCAACCCCCACGTTTGCATGTTCAACTTGCCTCATCAATCAACTGCTCCCAACCACCACGTCGAAATGCTTCTCGGTGACGCGAGTATCCACCTAATTGTTCATCGGCACCAAGACCAGAAATCAAGACACGTGCATGGCTGTGGTACGGCTACAGAAAAACATTGGCTGTCAATGTCTGTGTCCGTCGATCGTGTAACCAACAACAGCCATGATCCGTAACTACCCCGATTTTACATACCTTTACGTTGCCATCATCGTTGATCTCTCCTGTGATAATATTGTAAGCAAGAATAGACACTTAAAGGATTAAATCTATTACCTTTTCCTCGTGCAGCAAACCACAACGCCATAGCAATACTCTAAGCGACGCATGAATTCTTGTGTCACACATGCACAAACACAAACGCATTCCGATCAACCCCACTGCTTTTTACCAAATCCATCACCGTGTCCAACGGGAACATGCGATCAATAATTTCTTGACGATGGGCCATTGCTTCATGATAAGGGACATTGATTTCAACAAAGTTCCATTGACGGTTGGGTGCGATTAACCTATGTATGCAAAAAGAAAGAGAGAGATAACAATCAACCTTTATTCTCACAATGCATGCATAGATACAAACCTTAATTCCTGCACGCCCTCTCTTCCAGTAATGCGGTCAGGGGTATCATAGGTAGCAGCAGCAGCAGCGGCAGAGGGTGGGTTGCTTTGCTTGTTCTTTTTTGCGTTCTGGGATCGCGGGTTTTCAAATGCAACATTCAGCAAGTCAATGGGCTCGTGGATGGGTAAATGCTTATCGGCTAATGCTGCAAGACAAATGCAGTCGAGACCACCCGAAAACAAAATGGCCACGCGTGGTTGGTCGTGGTCTGCACTATAGGGTCACCCGTGAGTTTCTGGAAGCATCATGTGTGTTACCATTCTTTTTGTTTATATACCTGTGAAACGGGATATCCGCAACACGCACCCTGACAGCCTCATCGAGCACTTTTTGAAATGCTTTCACATGATTATGCATCATAGCTACATCTTCCAAAACGGGTTCCAAGAGTTGCTCTGCCATTGGTTTGGATGGTATCGCCCGATTCAATTTGGGAAAGGCAAGAACCTTAAAGAAAACAAAAAAGCATTTTGATTAGCTTCTGCACACAACCCATCGACACATCCGCAGACAAAGGCTTACTAATGAGGAATCAAGATCGAGATTTTCATGATCATCACCAGGTGAAATCCATGGATAGAGATAGACTGGATGATTATCGATGTTGAACGCCTCCTCTTTGCGTAATGATGATCCCACAAATGACACATCCAGATGAATCCCGTAAATCCCGTTGGCAGGTATTTCTTCCCACATGGATTGTTCTTGTTCAGGATCCCAGCGTTTAGCAGTCGAACAAATGAGTAACGATGTATCAGTTCTTCTCCATAAAAGCGATCGACGTCCCAAGCAATCACGGCCAAACCAGATCGTATTGGTACGTTGCTATAAAATTCTATATCAACCCATGTTTCCTTATATGCTCTCTTCCGATGATTTTACCTGCCAAAACACAAATGCAAATGGGCCTTCAATGCGTGAGATCACTTTAAGAATATCGTCTGCCTCCTCCAATTGGCCAAACAAGACTTGAGTATCATTTTCTTCTGTTGACATCTGCGTTTATTGACACAACAAAAAACAACATATGAGCCTACTTTCCTCCTCCCTTGATCTCTGTCATTTTCCCCTACCGGTAATCCATCAAAGACTTCTCCATTCCAGCACAAGATATCACCCGAAGATGCTGATTCCAATGGCTGTACAACGTTGCTTTTTCCTCGAAGATGAAGCACGGATGAAAAAAACTGAGCCACAAGATTCTGTCCTTGGCCAACGTTCGCCTCTCGTGTCGTTTGAGAATCGGGTCCTTTGTTTTAAAAAGTCAACGTGTGGATACGCTATGACGGTGGGGTGGTCGTATTGGCTGTACCTCGTTTGGTGTTGAGATCGATCAGCGATTGCCACACGTTCGAATCGATCGGATCATCCCGGGACGTCAATGAGAAAAGTATGCCGCACATGAAAGAATGAGAAGGTAATGGAAGACAAGCAATGTGTGTGTGGTGGTGTCTATGGTGGTGGCGGTGGTGGTCAACAAGGAACGACGAACTTATTGAAAGTGATATAAAATTTCAAGGAAGATCCACTCCATCAGCCAGCCTCGGCATTTTCTTTGTATCAGTCGCTTGATGCACACCATTGAAGTATTCAAGGATTGAATCTCCAAAAGGTACTTGAATCCAGTAAGGCAAGGGGTGACTGAACGTGACAATCAGCTCATACTTTATGCAGTTTCAGCAACACTTATCACTGTCATCATTGTGGTGTGGTCAAGGCCTCTCACACTTACTACCAAATTCCAATTTGCTTATTATACTATGATCCTTGCATCTTTGGTTATGAAAAGCAATCATTTTCTCTCCTTTCATGATATCGATTGGTATTGCCTTTCTAAAATCGGTTCAATTTATTTGGGCATCAATACAAAAGACTCTCTAAAAGCTATATTGCTCATGCAGATACGCTGAATTGGCCATTGTGCTATAGCATTCTTTGTCTTTTACTCTAGTAATCACCCTTTGTCTCCATGGAAATTAAAGGTCTCTTTGTTATCATTCGCCCTGGATACCATTTTCAGTGTTCGGGTCTTTTTCATGATCACAGCCAGCAACTTGACTTGCGCTTTGCGATATGGCTGCCTGTGATGATGACTGGGGTTCAATCTCATGCGCCTTGTTGCCTGATTGTTCTTGGCTGGTGTAAGTAGATGAATCCTGCGCACTGTATGACACAAAGAAAATAAACATCATGAGTGATGGGTGATTCGTTTGGTTATGCAACATAAGAGAAATAATACTTGCGTCTGAGTGTTATCTTTGTCAGGCTTGCTGCCGCTGTCAGCTGAGGCAACGCTGTCTTCTTTGGATAGTAAAATATCAATAGCTTTCAATGGTAGTTCGAGAATCGCCATGACGCGTTCCTCTGCAGGTAAAGGTTCAAGTTTCTGTCGTAGGTATTCCTTGAGCTCCTGTTGGGTCGTAGGCATCTTGGATGACTGACACTCCAAAAAGACGTTGGAGGGAAGGGGTGGCAAAGTTCGCTGTTTCCATTTCTCCTTTTCCAACATGGCCATGGGTGAAGTGCTACCTTTTTTCTTTGCTAATTTTGCCCTGGGTGGTTTAGCTGGCAGTTTTCCCTTTTTCTTTTCTGACATTGTTGGCATAGCGAATTGCTTCTTCATGTCACTGGATGCTTTGTTGTCAAGGTACGTATCGAGCTTGAAGCTCAAATCGTTATCTTTGGCCATGCGGAAATCCTTAATCATATCAAGCACCTCTTCTGCATCCTGTAAAACCAATGGTGCGACACGCTGAACATGACCATCGTCTGCTCCCAGTAGATGCTTCAAACCCAATCGATCGTTGATATACTCCAAGAGCAATTGAATAAAACTGGACACCATCATGACAAAATTCACCATAATGTCTTGTAGCCGACGTGGCCTCTCATGCATTTCAATCATATGGGCCCAGAGTTGTGAGATTTCTTCCCGGAAAGCTTGCATATGCTGGGTAACATTTGCTTGATGGTTTATTTGAGTAGCCATAATGTCGATCAGTTGATCTCGAGCGGTGACAAGCTGGGTATTCGATAACTTGGAATGTTTAGGTTTTGGCACATTCTTCTGCTTGCTTCCTTGTGGTTTGGAAGATGGGGGTGCTTGGTGTCCTTGGGAGGTTGATGCTTCTGAATGGCTCATTCTAAAGGCTGGATTGATGGTAACGAAGATAAATCACCCTGTATTTATATATGCTGCAGAAGAATAAAGGAGCTTTCGAGCGGCAAATGGCAATGGTAGCGTGTCCTTTATACGTCCATTAGGATAATCGCACATTCTCGGTTTAGCTCATTGTTATTTAGGCTGCAATACAGTGAAGACAAAGATTCAAAGAACTACATCCATATCGATCACAATGAAACAATGACTGCATATGTTCATGGTGGTATGACCATGTCACTGGGATGGTATCATATCATTCGCTACAGCTTGTCTTTTATTCATGTTGCTAAAGTTGTGGAACATCTTATCGAGAAGGTAACGTTGGTCGTCATTATTGTTGGAGCAAGGTAACACGGGCTTGAATATCCAATAATGATGCCATGACGACGACCTTGTCTTATAATGAGGTGTATCATCCCATATAGTACCATCGTTCTATTCAGCAGTGAAATTTGATGATGCTATATTGATTATTAGAATCATAGTCTTTGATTGCAATGAGTGTTTATACACTTACGTTATTACCATAGGCAACCAGGAGTGATATGTACTTGTTGCCAGTCATGCACACGCTTGGCTGGGATTTGGTGCGGGCTCTTGAGATACGCGCTGCGAAACAACGCGAACGCAAAATTTCAGTTGTCGCGTGTTCCTGGCCAATCCACGCTCTTCTTCCTTCAACATACTCACCACACCACACACGCCTTATGAGCGACAGTCGTAAAGAAAGGCTCTTGAAATTACAGCAGCAGCGCATTGCAAAGGACCGAAAGAGTCAACGCAACGTACGTCCAACAGTACGAGCTTGGAATGTGTCGTATTCTCATGTCTTGTTTTTCTTCAGGTCGACGACGTTTATGTCGAAGTCGAAGAACATGACTATCAAGCCCTGAACGACGATGCTGATTTCGTAGAGGACGACGATAACGCAGGCTACATTGACGACGGCATGGGGAATGACGAAGAAGAATTCTCGGACGAGTACGATCAAGCTGATCAAAAGTCCAGTGAGTATCATACTGCTTTAACAGCTTAATGGCAAGTACTAATATATACACACTTACTAGGCAAGAGAAAGCGTAAGAACGGAAAGGCTGCTGATGGGAAGGACAAGCAAGCAAAAAAGAGCAGGGATATTGCAAGTATGTTTTCCAAGTCTGCATCAAGAAAGCCTGCATCATCCGCCCCCGTTGTCAAAAAGGAAGAGGTATGTAAATGGTTCATCTCCATTGAGTGATAGGTTCTCATATGCATGTGTGTAATAGACAAAGGACGATGCTAGCTTTATGGATGATTTGTTCGCCACTCTTGAATCCCCAGCACCTGCAAAGTTAACACCATCTCAACGCCCAAAGCCTTCTTCATCACGATTTGGTAATGGCACATCATATCCTTCGCGTGTTCAACCCACTCCTTCTCGTCGTACAACAACAACATCTCAAGTACGATTGGATATGCCCCCGCCATCGGCCAACAACAACGATGATGATGATGTCGACGTGATTGAGACAACAAAATCACTTGCTGTCGGTGACGATAACGACAAAGCTACCAACAATAAGCCTTTCTCTCAACCTGACACGAACGACGAATTCTATGATGCTTATGATTCTTTCAGCACTGGCATGATGGATGTGATTGATGATATGGAGAAAGGATCACCCAGTCGAGTCACTGTGAAACAAGAAGAGAAAGAACCCAGCTTATCTGCAGATACCAACATGGAAGTCGTGGAAGAGGCGAAGAGACCCAATATCAAGTACAAGGAAGAACGACCTGATTTGGAGACCTGGGAAAAGGCACATGCCGCTATGGGACCTATGGGTGTTACTGAAGCATCACCACAAGATTTAAGTCGCTCGATGGATGTTTTGGAAGAGGATGGCAGCTTACATTTCTGGTGGTATGATGCATATGAGCGACGTGAAAAGGGCGCAGTCTACTTCTTTGGCAAGGCAAGTTTGTGAGGCTAACATCTAGGATGGCACATGTATTGACAATGGTAATGATATAGGTCTTGAACAAGAGTACCAATCGCTACATCAGTTGTTCGGTGGCTGTGCGCAATATTGAGCGTAGCATCTTTGTATTGCCACGACAATATAAATTGGATGGTAACGTGATCATGTGACATAGTATGCATGAGGAGTGACAATTGACAACATGTAATAGATCAAGGCAATCCCACCACTCAAGAGATAACCATGTCTGATGTACACGAAGAGATCTCATCCGTATGTGCAAGACACAACATTACAAAGTTCCTCGCAAAACCTGTGACTCGAAAGTACGCCTTTGAGCTGCCTGACGTCCCACGGGAATCCGAATACCTCAAATTACATTACAGCTATGAATGTAAGTAGAAAACATATCTGTGTCATCAAGGAGTCAATGATTAATGGGTTGGTTTTACATTATAGTGCCCCAATTACCGGAAGAGTCCAGTGGCACAACCTATAGTCGTCTCTTTGGTGTCAACACTGGTCCCTTAGAACATTTGCTGGTCAAACGAGACATTATGGGCCCATCTTGGCTTAAGATTGATCAGGCGCATATCTCCAATACCAATGTACGTTGTCACCATCATAGAAAAGATCGAGGTATTGATATTATATATATATCCATTGATAGGAAACATGGTGCAAGATCGAGATTGGAGTAAACGACCCCAAGCTGGTGAATCCTCTCAAGGACGAAGATGGAAATGCGCCAACGCACATGCCACCTCTCGTGGTGCTCGCTCTCAGCTTACGTACCGTGATGAATCATCAAAAGAACGAGAATGAAATTGTTGCTGCCAGTGGTCTTGTGTGCGATCAAGGTAGGTTTATTCAAATGCAAGATATCCTTGCAAAACGGCATTTTTAATAATGATCCCTTAGTTCAAATTGAGGAGCCAACCCCACTGGAGGCACAGTCAAAGTCAAGATTTACCATTGTACGCCAGCTGGCTAATACACCATATCCTGCCGGTTTCAATGAAGCAGCTGCACGCGAGAAGAAACTAGGATTTCCCATTCAAGTCGAGCGTACCGAAAATGCCCTTCTCAATTGCCTGATTGGTAAGTAATACCTTCTCTCATGTCTACTATATACAGTTACTCAATTATGTATCAAAGCTAAAATCCACGTCACTGATCCGGATGTGGTGGTTGGACACAACTTTGCTGGCTTTGATCTCGATGTCATGCTCCACCGTATGAAGAAGCTCAATACACAACATTGGCACAAGCTTGGCAGAATTCGACGCAAAAAGTATGGATGGGATTGTTTGGAATGATGGGAAAGAGAGCAAACCGCTCACTGGATATACTTTATTAGTTGGCCCAAGTTGCAGGCTGGTGCTGGTGGTACAGGTGAATCGACATATCAAGAACGAATGATCATGAGTGGCCGCCTTGTGTGTGATACCTATCTTGCATCCAAGGACTTGATTCGTAGTAAATCCTACCGTTTGACCGATTTGGCCCAATCTCAGCTCAAGATTGCTCGCGAAGATATTGAATTCGACAAGATCAACAAGTACTATGAAGAATCCCAATCCTTGATTCACCTAGTCAAGCATTGTGCATTTGATGCCTTCTTATCAACATCACTCATGTTCAAGCTTCAAATTCTACCATTGACAAAGCAGTTAACCAATCTTGCTGGCAATATGTGGTATGTGTTAAAAAGAGCAAATCACAAGGCAGCATGGGTAATAACCGCTATTATCTACCTAGGTCACGATCCATGACGGGTGCCAGAGCCGAGCGCAACGAATTTTTGCTTTTGCACGAGTTCCATCGTCACAAGTACATTTGCCCTGATAAGACATTCCCTAAGAATAACAAGGCTGTGGTGGTTGAGCAAGGAGATATGGATCAGGATGAAGGTAAGATAACAAATCATTGCTGTATTAGAAGTGGTGGTCTAAAGATGGATCATTTCATCTCTTGTAGTCAATGAACAACTCCAGACCAAGAAATCAAAGGGACGGAGGAAACCTGCATACACGGGTGGTCTTGTGTTGGAACCCAAGAAAGGCTTCTACGACAAATATGTTCTCTTACTCGATTTCAACAGCTTGTATCCATCCATTATTCAAGAGTACAATGTGTGCTTCACCACAGTCCAACGACACAACATGCTTGAAAACGCAGACAACGAAGGCGAGGACAATGTACCCGACGTACCTGACGCCAATGTGGCACAAGGTTTACTTCCACGGTTGCTCAAGACGTTGGTGGACCGTCGACGACAGGTCAAGAAGCTTATGAAAGATCCTAAATTATCCAACACTGAGAAGATGCAGGTAAGGTTTTTTTTTATCGCTGGCATGCACATGTTCTCGGGACTAACATCATCCACTTATTCCATAAAGTATGATATCCGACAAATGGCTCTCAAGTTGACAGCCAACAGTATGTACGGTTGTCTTGGTTTTACACATTCCCGTTTCTATGCCAAACCACTTGCCATGTTGATTACCTACAAGGGTCGTGAGATTTTACAAAATACTGTGGACCTTGCTGGCAACTTGGACTTGAACGTTATCTATGGTGACACTGATTCCATCATGGTTTATACCAACGAGAGTGAAGTGCAAAAGGTCAAGGAGATCGGCAACATGTTCAAGCGCCGTGTCAATGAGATGTACAACTTGCTGGAGATTGATATTGATGGCCTATTCAAGCATATGCTATTGCTAAAGAAGAAAAAATATGCTGCATTGCTCGTGGAAGAGAATCCCGATGGCACGTTAAAGGAGACTGTGGAAACCAAAGGTCTTGACCTTGTACGCAGAGATTGGTGTGATCTATCACATGATGTATCATCGTAAGTGACCTATTTATTTGAGATGTTTTACATGCATACTTATGTTTATTGGTAGACGTGTCTTATCCTTCATCTTATCCGACAAGGATCGAGAAGAAGTTGTGAATGAAATCCATGAATATCTGCGACAAGTCGGTGAGGAGATCCGGAAGGGCGAAGTATCCCTGGAGAAATTCATTATCAACAAGGTAAATGAAGGGTCATTATGCAAACACCTCAAGTTACTTATTAGATGTATCATTATAGCAATTGACCAAGAACCCCCATGAATATGCGGATGCCAAGAACCAGCCACATGTCCAGGTGGCATTGCGGATGCGAGCTGCTGGTATCAGTGTTCGAGCAGGCGATACAATTCCATATGTCATTTGTCAAGTCGACCATATTCCAGATGGCTCAAAGACTGGATTTGCCGAGAAAGCTTTTCATCCTGATGATATTGTCCATGGAGAAAAGAGTTTAGGTAATGATAATGAAGGCAGCGGTCTACGACATCTCTCTTTCTTACACATGTTGACCTAATAATAGATATTGAGTGGTATCTGCATCAACAAGTTCATCCTCCTATTGCACGTCTGTGCTCGCCTATCGATGGAACCGATATCGCAAGACTTGCAGAATGCCTCGGTGAGTGGACAATTTTTCTTTTCGAAAAAGTGGTTTCGCCTCCCCTCCCTTGCGTAATATATGCAATCCCTAACTCCTCATCCATTTACATGAAACTGTTGGCTAATGGTCTATGTTCATTATTAGGTCTTGATGGTTCAAAGTACAACGTCGGACGTATCTATGATGATGAGCAGGATGAAGAATTTACGACACTGGAATCACAAATTAGTGATGCTGAACGCTTCAAGGATGCTGAACGATTACGGATACGATGCAACATGTGCAGCCATGAACAAGTCTTTGAAGGCATGACGCGGAAAACAAATGACAATGAAATTGTGTCTGGACTCCAATGTGAAGCCTGTCATGGCACAGTTAGTGAAGCTGTTGTGCGCAGCGCCCTGATCCGATGCATGCGTTCCTATATCCGGAAATACTATGAGGGATGGCTTGTGTGCGATGACGCCACATGCGGTAGCCGTACTCGAATGATGTCTGTATTTGGCCGCAGGTGCTTACGAGAGGGATGCCATGGCAGTATGAAGCGCGAGGTAATTCATCTTTTGGGTAGCGATGGATGGTGGTAGGGCAAACAACGCAATTGGCATGATATTAATAGCGTTGGTTTATAGTACACGGACAAGCAACTATATACACAGCTACTTTATTTTAGCAACATGTTTGATGCCGAGAGAGCCAAGGAAAATGCATTGAGCTCAGGATCAGCAACAGGTAAGACAATGTTCCTTTGTTTCACAAGGGGAAGGCTGATGCATGCAAGAAAGAGGGGTTGGCATTTTTGAGGACTGGGGAAGTGCAAGAAGGGAAATTGCGTATACGATTTGCTAACTTAATCAACCTCAATCAGTTCAAATCAACTCATTGATCAACCTGCATCACAACACATTCCTTCGACTAAAAACGGTGGCAGACGGCTATCTCGATCGATCTGGATATCGACATGTAGATATCGCCAAGCTCATGACACTTGCCAATTTGACATTCCCAACATTGACATAGCTCTGTTTTTTTCTATCATCATTCAACCTAATACAAACATATTTTATGTTCATCATCCAACCAAAGAATATTCTTTTCCTGTAACATTGAAGACTCCGCCACAACAACAGAGGGATATGCATTGACGACAGGAGAGGAGCAGTGCACATGGACTTTGAACCATATCAGGCAATACTGATGAAAAAAAAAAAAAAAAAGCTATAAGGGATGTGCAACAAAAACAAGGACATGGGGAGAGAGAGAAAGAGCAAAAGCTCGGGGCAGCGCATGGAATTTCTATATACTGCACGCATACATATCATATATCCTTATTGAAATACCTTGACACCTTTTGTTTGTTCCATCACGGAGGTGTGTAAAAAGAATCGATGCGCTCTAGAACAGCTTTATTGTAAAATAAGGTTTCATGCCTGGGGGGAAAGTCCAGCAGCAAGACTTGATGAGCAGCACCTAAGCATTGGGCATTGACATGCGGTGATCTCCTCACTCTCTTTAACCAATGGACCAAACAAATAATAAACACGAGGATTGGCAAAAGATTCATGGTGTCATTTGTAATAAGCTATATATGATCATATTATCCCCTGTGATCCCAACTTCACTCTGAGAATGTCCACGACGATCGTGAAAACTTCTACACAAGGTGCGCTTGACCCCGCCGCGCAACTTTGTTCGATTGACAACCCCACGTTTCATTGTAAGGTTTAGAGATACAGGTATCTTTCTGTTTTACATATGCTGTAACCATGATGCTATATGAAAGGTGATCTTTGTTAATTGTCAAGTAGCCAAAGCCTAGTAGAGTTGAAGATGCAGAGGGGTGTGCTTGTGTAACGCAGCTCGTTTGCATGATTCTTGACAATGAACAAACACCACTTGTCATATATCATCACGCTTTTAGCATATGTAAAACATGAAGGTGCCTGTATCTCTAAACCTTACAATGAAACACGCGTTCTTTTATAGAACAATGTTGTTCGTTGTGGTCGAGCGCACCCGTGTGTGCAAGTTTCACGATGAAGATGGGCAATCTCAGGATGTTCCCGTCCGTCCATCGTTTATTCTATATTTGGGCCGTCGGATTCATAAAACATCATAATAAAACGTGTGATTTTTAAATGAATGGAGTTGATCAACATTTCCCAGCGAATCCGCTTACCAAGTTTCAAGTTCAAAGTGGGCAATCCCAAGATGATGCATACTAAAACGAATTCGGACGGGGTGCGGAATTTCCGCCCGTCATAGTATGGCCCCCATTACAGCCTCCCATTCAGAATTTTCAAATGAAGTGCGGGTTCTTTATTAAGACAATGTTGTTCAGCATGTTATAGAGCACCTTGTATGAAAGTTTCAGGTTCGACAGAGGCAATCTCAAGATCGTGGATCAATTTACAGCGTGCATGGATCTGTTGGACGGTGCCTGATCATTTAATTTCCACTTCTTCCACTCCCATTTTCTTCCGTCTTTCTCCCATTCTCAACTGTTTGCCCATTAAAGTACACTATAACCTGCGAACGATTGTCCAGCTTCAGCCCAGTATGTCAATCCCACGAATACCTTGATCCGATTGTCTTTGACTGGATGGTGACTCCATGGCGTGTATACAGCTTTCTTGTCACTCTATTACATTACCGGCGTTCCTTGACACTGTACGTTCTCGTGCACACTCCTCTACCGCGACCAAGTGTAACAGCGATCAATCCAGCAGTTGTCATTAGCAAGGTCTTGGCTCCATTGTCTCGAACAGCGTTCTTTACTCACAGCAACTTGCCTTGTGGCCTTTTTTTTACGTGAACGGCAGATAGCAGTTATATAGAACCAGCCTTATTTACGTGTAGCAACTTGTTTCAATACATACAACTTCTTATGGATATGGATATGGATATGGATATATACAATGCGTGGAAATAGGGTGCATCCGTTGTCAACTTGACCTTGATACTATCATCCTGAAGGATTGACGATTGATTTATGCTTCACTACGCTCTATTCATGGCAACCACTATCATCATCATTTGTGCGACGTGATAACCAAGCACAACCATCATCATTCGACTCCATGTTTTGGCTCACCACGCTTATAATTCGCCACTTTTCCTCCACCATCCATCTTCCACAATGCATGCCTAAAGGATGGCATCACTGATCTCCCATAATAGCGATTCTTTGTACCTCGCAATCTATTTCTTCTTGTGAACGATGTTGGATCAAAGGGTTATTTTAACGAATACGGCATTGCATTGGCCAACCACTTATAAGTTTACATGGTGTACGAGACCTTCCTTCTACCTGAGTTGGATCTGATGACCGTGTGTTAGGATTTGATGGGCTGCCTTATATGTACATAGAAAGAGTTATGATATGGCAAAGGGAGGGTTGTAAGAGCTGATCCACTTTAAATGCTATGACAAAGAAAAGGGAGGAAGAGCAAGGGTGTGATTGATTCATTGTATCTTGAACAAAGGCTGTACTTGATAGAAAAACTCACCCCTTTTTCTGTGATTTAAGTAGATCTATCAATAAAGTCGTAACGTACGTTCCTTTTCGTGATTTAGGCCTTGTATAATAGTTATTTATCGATATACGGCGGGAGATACTGCTGACATCAATCGAGAATTATATACAACTACTGCTACTAGAGAGAGCGTGTGTGTGTAAAGGTTAGAATACTAGAGGGAATAAGAAACGGTGGAAAGAGAAGTCGTGGTATGGAAGCTCGTGATAAAGGAAGAAGAAGTGGGGGTGGGAGGAATACAATATTCGGCGTTTGGAAGGGGTGTTCCTTTTTTCAATGTACAAGAAGCTTTGACAATGACACTTTACAAGTTTCCTTGTTCGGTTAGGTAGTTTTCAAGTATGATCTTTACACCTTGGTGTATACGCTTGTCAAACTCGATAGCAAGGATACCACCAATATCGTGGAACCACGAACGTAGCCACTGACGTGTGTTGACAGCTTCGTTTGCTTTGGGTGGTGGCAATGACGAGATCGTGTTGTCTTTGGATACTGTTGTGGAAGTTGAAAACAAGGAGTTGAGGATAGCGTTAATAACGGTAGCAGAATCCATTTCCACACATTGAGTGAAAGCAGCAGAATCCACCATAGATTCTCGAACAATCGTCGAAGCTGTTTGTTCAGCACGTATCAATGTTCCAAGTTGATAAGCGAGTCGATGGTTGAGATCAATCATGGCATCCTGGCCACGAACGACCACTCGCAAGTTATTTACAAGTAGAGGGCGTATGGATGAATTAAGGTTGGCTCTCAACTGAGACAACTGGTTTTCAAGTGATGGCATTAATAGTGAAAGCGATGTGCGGCACTCGACTATTTTCGGCAAGGCAACATGATATTAAGATTAGACCCAGATTAACTCCATTATGCGATATGCTCTTCTTTTCATGTACTTGCCATCGTCTTTGATTTGGTAGTGACGAGCACTCATTAACGTTGTTGGTGCTGATGCATACATGCTTTCGCTGACAACTTCCATGACTTGATCTACGATTTCTTCATAGTACTCAGCAAGTGTATCTTGCACAAAAGCGGACGGTGCGATTGTTGCGCCTGTAAACGATTTTTGGAGTTGGATAGGGATGGCGGAAACGATGGAAGAGGATATAAACAATGCTGAAGCAGTGTACAGCAACAAGGAACGTGCACTTGGCATGGTATTGTTGTTAAAGGAAAGTATGGGGGTTATAACGAAAGACAAAAGAGAAGCAAAAGCGAAAGAGAGGTTTAGGTCGCATCTGCAAATGGATCTGTGTCTATTATACAAAATAAGAAATGGAAAAGGGGGGTGGGGTGGAAGGAGGAGAGCTGTACAGCAAATGATTGAGGACCCTCAACATGTGTAACATAATAACCATAATGGGCGATGTTGCAAGAAACCTTCTCTTTCGAAAATGCTTTCTCTTCTGCCAGTTCCAAGAAAACCAACAACGTCTGCAAACATCGATAAAAAGTTAATTAACATTCCGGTGGTTCTCTTTCATTTATTATCATGACAAGCGGAAACGGGAAATAATGGCTGCAGATGGTTGCAGAAACAATACCTATAAGCCTTACCACTCTAAATTAGCTCAGTTGCAGCATATGGGAGCGACGTACAACCGCAACCCGTTTTCTCACCATGGATCAGCCTATGCCACATAACCCAGGACTAACCAGTTTTTCCCTTCATATAAACAATATCAATGACTGGAAACAGCAGACCAGCCCACGTGTCACCAGAGGAGGAGTCCTTTCCGATTTCCGTCGTCGTCTTAGACTACAAGCCTGTGTATCGTCAGCCCCATCAGCCTTCTTGTTCACTTGTTTACACATGGAGTCAACCATCTTGAAGAAGCCTGTGGGACAAGCGTATGCCCTCAGCCATATGCATAGTCAACTTTTAATAAACCCACATGCTTCAACAGGAATATCAAGTAATGGGTGGCATGACCATCCATATACGACAGCAGTATTTCGAGCATCGAATGTCAGGAAAAAAGATAATAAGGTAGATCAAAGATTGCAAAGAATAATAGTTTGTCGTGCTTTATTCTCGTTGCGTAACAATAATACACCCAATGTTAAAGATCCACTGTTAGAGAAAGTCGAATAGATGATTGCTGAATGCAGTATAGCAGCATTTATTATGTTTGATGTCAAAAAATGCATATTTGTACAGAATGGCATCTTCTTCACGAAGCCATTTGGTATCCTCTACGACAACTACTAATGCGGCAAATCGGATCACTCTTAATCCTCCTTTTTGCGTGACCTGGCAAGTTGCTTCATATCATGCATCCACGTCTTTTCCTTCCAGACCCTGGACAATAAAAGGGGAGGGGGGAAGTCAACATCCATGTTTCTAGGTATTCAATAATCCACTTACGTTATACCAGCAACGATCAACGCGCATAATCCACCAATGCCAATATGGATCGCCTTTTGTTGCAATGTCTCCCAACCAACCATTTGCTCAGACCACCGAGTGACACCCCACGCAACAATAAAGGCCGCCATTGTGAGCTTGCTTGGGAACCAGCTTCGTATCCGCAGTTGAGGGATCGTACCACCAAAGTAGCACGATATGTAATTCCAGCTGTAGGCGATGCGAATAGACAAGTTGACCATGTTGGCCAGGACCAAACCAATAGCACCCAGATCCAATACGTGCATGAAAAAGTATCCAGCGGCCATAAAACAAGCCGAGAATCCAATCATGTAATAACTCAAGCGGGACAAGTCTTTTTTGGTAGCAACCGCTTGCACGAATCCTTCGGTAACACCATTGACGCCCATGATTGGCACATACATGCAATACACTGACAGCACTGCTGGAGCATTTCGATGCACTGACCACTCTTTTCCAACAAGCAAATCGATCAATGTTGCTGTATAGTTGGTGGCAAAGCAGGTAAAAAGTAAGCCGAGTAAAATATGGCCGCGAAGCGTCATCAAGAGCACATTGGCTGCTGTTTGCATATTCGATTTGTTTTTTTCCCCGTTGCTGAGAAGTTTTGAAAAGAGCGTGCGGGTGGTCTCCTCGAGCGGTTGAAATAAAATACGCACAATAAGCGATCCTATATCCATTTCCCGTGGTCAATGTATATCAAAATAGCAAGCATGATATACTACCTACCGTAATTGACCACAAAAGCATAAATCCCTTGATCGTTATCAGAGCATATAGCAGAAATCAGCATCTTGTCTCCTTCGGTCAACACATGCTTGAGCAAGGACTGCTTGGTCAAAGTAGACGCCAGGTTGAGCATTGTTTTATCAAAGTAATAAGATCTACAATAGCTGTGTAAGAGAGATGCATCACGTGTCACAAACAATGGTCCAATAGCATGTACCTTCCATTCGAAGCCTTGAGTCTGTGTGGGAACAATGCGCTCGTCTTTATTTGTTGTGATCGCACCTTTTTGAAAAAGAAAGCAAAGTATCCAAACATCATGATCAATCCAAATGCCATTTGTGCAACAGCAAAGGCAAGTACACCATATGCATTGTGTGATGATGTTGCTCCAAGTAGTGTCATGCCGAATGTGATAAAGCACCGGACCAATACAGCAACGCCTTCCACCGAGACACGCAATGAAAAGTAAAGCCGGTTCATGGCGAGGATAAAAAGAGGTTCCACAAGCAATTCTGCAAACGCTGCTGCACCAAAAAGAATCACGGAGGTACGATAGTAAGGATACTTGAGTGAAGTCGCATCATCAATGGTTGATAGATAGTATCCACACGCCAACAACGTCGTTATCAATCCAAGAGCTGTAGGAATATAGGCAAGGTTGGTGACCTTTTGCTCTTCATTGTCACTGCGTCCCTTTCCACTATCCTCGCTTCCACCACGTAGTAATGCACATCGAAATCCCTCGCGTGAAATAAAGAGAATGGTTGACAATAATAGCTCAAGCTTGACTGAAGCAATGCCGAGTGTTTCTGCTGTGGTATAACGAAGTACAATCTGATGGAGCCCAAATGTCAACATGCGTGAAGCGAACTGTAATAGCACGAGATAGTAAGCGCCCTTGGCTGTAGACGCTAACAAGTTGTCATTGCTGTCATTGTTGCTTTTTCCCGTTGACTGAACAGAGCTACTGGTGGAGCCCTTGGCTGTTGTCATGGATAGAACAAGGAACGTGAAAAAAGAAGTTGATTAATGAATTCTTTACAATGCCGCTGATCCAATGCAGGGTCTCCACGTTTTTAGGCACATATTTGAGAGAGAGAGAACAAAGAGTGCACATTTTACTAAGGGGAATATGAATTATAAATAAAGCAAGTCTAGCGTCTAGATCGTGGTACAGGTGGGCTATCTTGATCCGTTTGAATGCTTTTGAGAAGATCTTCAGCCATAACAGCAACCGATTCACTTCGTTGCATACGTCGTTCACGTGCTGCTCCTCGTGCTCGCTTATTGCCCGTATCCAAATCACCCGCTCGTAACCGGTCAAGCAAGTTGTCCATAAGATTCTTTTCCTCCTCACTACCAGTCGACCCGTTATCTGTACATGATATTAGTCATCGTGGATACATATATAATACGCACCACAAAATATATTTACCTTCACTGGTATCAACACCACGTTGTCGTTGTGCTTTGATACGTTCACGTCGTTCTTCATCCATACGTCGTGCTCGCTCCATTTGCTCTAATTTCTTTCGTGCATTCTTGTTATCACTCATGGCACGCTAATAAGAATGGTTGAGCACATCATCATCTATGTTGCTATGTACAGCTTATACTTACTTCCCAACTCGATGTGAACGTCTTGAAGATACCAAAGAATTCATCCGGCTTCATTTCATTTGCATTTTCACCATAGAAAGAGACAGCATCCTTGTAAGCGACGTCCATGGATGTGTATCGCACTTCGAGTTCCTCAAACTTCTCTAATGCCTTGTCCCTGAATTCAGCCATGGTCTTGGCAAAGTTGTCACCTTGTTCAGGCTTATAGTCATCACCGTAATGAGCATCCAATTCATCAATCAACTTTTGTAATCCACTCCGCAGCTCATTGTATTCTTTGACCACGTCTTGCAAAGTAACTAAAAGAGAGAGAAAGGTCAACCGTGAATGTGAGTGTGAGTGTGTATAAACGGAAGAAAGCATTTTTTAGATTTACCTCGGCATGCTTGACCAGTCTCTTTAAGATCATCGAGAAAACCGTGAAGTCGAGGGAATTTCTCTTCAATCGTATCCACCAAGAAATGCAATAGAGTAGTACTCGATCCATCCGTACATTTGGTATCCACGAGCTAACAGCAATATAATTAAAACTACACGTATGAACTGCTCTATTACTCACTCACCTTGTTGATACTAGCAATACGAATACCAAATGCGCCACCTTGGAATGTGGAACCGTTCATGTAATTACCAAGCGTAAGGATAAGCTAGTAAACCAATGATCAGATACTTGCAGTAGAGTAAATGATGCGAGAAATACATACCTTTAGTAATTCTTTGAATGATTTGGATTCCTTGACAGCGATAGATGCATCAAGAACAGATGCCATGTTCTAAAACACACACGCGTCAACCCACCTATCCGACGTGCGTACCATGTCATTTATGCATACCTGGCTAAGTTGTTGATGTTTCTCATTGAAAGTCACTCTGAAAAGCATGTTGTCTACTCGCTCCTTGTAACGGTCGATTTTCATCACCTTTGACAGAGAAAAATAAATTAGCTGTATATCCCACCACTGCCATCATCCCCATTTTACCTCATAACAAAAAGTGTCAGGTTTTGATAGCCGTTCCAAATCCTCTTCGGACGCACTCTTGACAAAGACATTAAGCTTGCCAGTCTCATCAGGGGTTGGTGCAAACTCTTGCATACTCTTGAGCAAATTCTCCTTGAATAAACTATCATCCACAGCCAAAAGCTTGGCAACCACTGTTTCAATGGGGACATATTTGAGACGCGACAAGATGGCAATATCTAAAGAGCACAATGTTAGATAGCTGTATATGCATGTGTAAGTTGTTTTGACTTACTGATGTTTTGTGCTTTGTTGGGATCAAGAATACGAATCTCTTGCTTCTTAGGTTGCTGATCTCGCTTCTTTCGCTGGATCACCTTTTGTGCAAACAAGTTTTCAATGGATGAAAACACACCAAGGCTTTGCAGCTCGTCTTCCAAAGCCATTTCGTCGATATCTTCAGTACCCCAAATTGTTTTGCCGACCATTTGATTGTGCATCTTGGTCCATTGTAAAGCACGTGTCTTGACATCAGGCTGATATCGCATTCGTTTACGTGTAGGTCCTTGTGGAACTGGCGGTGGTGGTGGTGGAGCACCTCCTGGAGGAGGTGGAGGTGGAGGAGGAGCTGCTGCACCAGTAGAACCTGATGATGGTGGAGGTGGTGGTGGTGGAGGTGGTGGTGCTGCTGTACCAGTAGAAGTTGATGATGATCCTGGTGGTGGTGGAGGCGGTGGAGGTGGTGGAATACCCGTAGCACCTGAAGGTGGTGGAGGTGGAGGTGGAGGTGGTATTCCTGCGTTGTCTTTATTCGTAGATGTTGAAATGGATGATGATGGTTGTGGCGGTGGAGGTGGTGGAGGTGGTGGCACAGAAGTTGCTGAGTTACCACCAACAACAGTAACTGGTGGTGGTGGCGGTGGTGGTGGAATTGATGCATCAGTTGCCAGGTTACCAGTACCAGCTACTGGTGGTGGTGGTGGAGGTGGTGGAATAGATGAATCAATTGTTGATCCAGTGAGAGATGCTGTGGCTGATGATGGAGGAGGTATATCATTTGCCTGTGAAATAGCTGTGTGCTTCGCAGGTGTAGTGACAGTGGTGTTATCAAGTGTCTTTCCAGAATGTTGAGGTGAAGATACAAGTGAGCCTTGATTTGCATCTGATACGGTAGTTGTAGCTCTATCATCCAATGTGCTTCCTGTTGTATGCTTTTGTGCTGCTGCTGCAGCGATTTGTGCGGCCAAGCTATTGCTTGGTTGCGTCGAGTCACCAGTAGAGGTGGATGCTGATGTTGTTGATTGATGTTGAGATGATGGCTGTAATGTCGTTCCATCGATAGCCGTTGATGCTGTTTGTGTCGACATCTCAGTCGCTGTAGATGCCGAAACCCCACCACTATGTGTGGTCTGTGCACTTGTACCACCCACGCTTGTTTGTATTTGTGTATCGCCCTTATTACCAAGGTCATCATCTGCGGAATCAGTGGTCTTTGGCTTGAGTCTCTCCTCTAGTTCGGCAGCACGCGCTGAAATAGGCTTGTCATTGGATGCGAGTGCTCTTGCATCGTGGCGCTGTACATTAGGTGCCATAGTATGCTGCTCTTGGCTTTGGATCTCTTTTTCAATTGCCGCATCACGTTGTGTTCCTGCTGCTGTTGCTGTGGTGGTGGTGCTGGTAGTAGTGTCCTCAGCTGACTCTGATCCACGACCACGGCGTCTTGTGGAACCGATCAATGGCATAGTGCCAGGGATAATGAAACCAGATGGTATTCCAGAACCTCCAAGTTGATCACGTAAAGAAGCCTTAAAGCTATCTGACAATCCTTCTGCTTTTGGAAGATCCTATCAACCGGTAAATGTGTTAGAGAGCATTAAAAAAACCATCAGCAATTTCGTACCTCCAGTTCATTGCCATCGCTATCAAGCTCAGGATGTCGATTTTCAAGCAAAGCGCGTGCCCATGTTTTATCGTAAGCTCGTGGCACATCCTTTCGTGCAATGGCATGTTCAGCATCCTCTTCACCTTGCTCGTTCTGATCATTGGCATTGGCAATAGAAGCCTTCAGATATAAATCTCGGAGTTGCTTATCCATAGCAGCCATGTTGCGATCATATTCTTGTTGCAAATCTTTGATTTTACGTTGCAGAGTCGAAATCGTGTGTCGTGACATGCGCAAGAGATCCTCCAGCGAATTGGTCTTTTCACGTAGCTGACCGACAAGGCCATCTAAATAATACATGTAAGCCTGGATAGCCCATTCATCAAATCCTATATACTAACCTCCTTGCAAATTCATTTCAGTCTCAAGATCTTGTTTCTCCTTGATAGCTTGTTCATACTTTTGCTTAGCTTCCTTGGCTTCTGCGATGGCCTTAGCAAGCTGATCTTGTTCAGCAAACTTATCAACCAAGGATGCCACTGACCAACCAAAGCCTCCAGTAAAGTCTTCTGCTGATAAGCCCTTTCGATCCAACACGACCTGTGTAATCAGATTGTCGAGCAACTGGTAATAACGCACTCTACATAACAACCAGCATGAGCGAAATGAATCATCGGATTTGAAGGTTATACTTACTGCGTGTCTCCAGAATCCCGGATCAGTAATAAATGTTGCAGGGCACTCAGGAAGAAATCATAGCCACGTGTGCCTTCCACTCGTCCCAAGATGGCTTCAAAGACATCGCGTGGATCATTCATGTTCTCCAGCATGTTTTCTGTATGTGTCTCAATCACTTCCTCGTAATCATTGTCGCTCATTTGCTTGAAGATGCTGATATGTCGTGCAAGGTGCTCATTGTTGAATTCAAGCATCTTGTCGGTGATAGCTTGTAATCCGCATGCATTCATTTGGTTTCTTAGATGAACTCGTACTTCGACATCCTCGACCACACTGATCAATGAATTCACCAACATCATGTTTGATAGCTAAAGAAAGAGCAGTATACATTAGATAATGGCTCCTCTATCCAATATCCCAAATTATTTACTTACCGCATAGTCACTGAGATGATTGTCAGGAGCACCTTGACCACCAAGTCGCCGTACATCATCACTCGCGCCCACCAAACTTCCCATTCGTCCACGACCATCCAATGTTGCATCAAGAAGCTTGAGCCAGGCATCAAATCGACCAAACTCACGTCCATATTCACGCAACTTGTCCAATCCCTTGAGCACGATCTCTTGTCCCTTGGGTAAATCCACGTGACACAAAAATGCAAGGACCTCGCACACAAGCTTTCTTGTTTGGATAGGAGGTGACACCAATGACAAGACGACATGATAGATGCATTCTGGATGTGAAACCACCTCACGAGCACCCCACTACCGAATAATAGATAAATAGGCATGATCTTTCCATCACTTGAAAAAATGCTCTGCTTACTCTGTTGTTGATCAATGACTTGAAACATTTCAATATCTCAGCCTCCATCTGCAAATCTTCCTCAGTCCTAGAAAAAGCATGTCGTTTGTGAATAACGACTAAATACCCTTAAGGCTGATGACTTACTTTGTATCCCTTTTGTTCAAGATACCAATGACGTTGGTGATCACTTGTAAACCTCTCGCATCAATAAACTGACGTACCCAGCTATATAAGGTGAAACCCAATGTCAGCCCCGATTGCATAATCCAACACGCACCCACACACACGCAATGTAATCACCTTAGCGGCATGGTGCGGAGACTAACAGCCAAGTGAGCCACCAAACGCGGAGTGACACCCTTCATGTCAGGTTCGAGGAATTGCTTGATATAAAATTCAGGTGTGCTCTTATCCACCTCCCTTGGATCATTGTTGCTTTTCTTGCTTGTTGACATGGATGGTGCTGGTAAAGAGGACTCGGCTTGCATGTCTTGAGACACCATGAGCCACTTTTTCTCTGTTGGAAATGCAAGCATGGCACTGCGTACGTTTTGATCGTGGATACCTCGTCGTGTCTTTTATAAAATCTATAAGCATTGACCCATCATTTCTTTTTGTATCAAAACGTACCAGCATCTTTTCAAATAGATCCTCCACTTGCTTTTCAGACATGCCATTGAATCGACCTGCATCGTCTCCCACTGAAAGCGACCCTGTTCTGCTGGAAGATCGGGAACTGGCGATCGATATATTATCACCTGTAGACAAGACGTTGCTTAGATACTTGCCAACGAATGGAAAATGATAATACTTGCCTTGGTAATAGCTGTCCAACATGTAAGATGGCGATGCTTGCGGTAAACTGCTGGTCGGCATGGAGGAAGACGAAGTGCCGGTAGTTGCAGTGTTCCATGATTGCTGAGACATGTTGGCATGTCCGCTACCTTGACGCGGTAATGCCGGCGATGGAGGGACTTCAGTACCTGGAGGTCGTTTTGGTTTGTTTTTCCCCTTAATGCCAAACATCGCCACAGGATGACAGAGTTGAAGAAAGAGGGAGTGTGGAAAGAGGGAAAAAAGGTACAACAGGCACGGAGAGAAACAACCTTGTCCCGCAAATGCCTTTGTATCACGTCCTAATATGAGCGGTTGAAGCACACGGCAGGGTCTTGTTGTACACACAACACTCGCAAACACTATAACGCGCGCTTATATCCACCATATATAGATTCTATCATGGGGTCAGTGATTAACGTTCTTATGTATTTCACGTCATTTTACTAATCCATGCATTCGCTTAATGCCATAGAGGCAGCTTGTTTATCCAAGTGAATAAATTATGGTCTCCCTCCATTGAATAGCGCCTATGGACTTTTCTATCCTCAGAAGCACGTATGTTTACAAGAACACCAAATTACAGTAGTTGTGAGGGTTCCCTATTCTCCTATCTACAGATATATAGAAAGTAGCAGTGCCATACGTCGCGTTTTCCCGATACTAGTGAATCACATGTAATAAAAGCCTTAAGATAATACAGCAAGGAATAGTCGAAAATTCACCCACTTATGTCTAACATGAATGAACGGTTGGCATCTTAGAGCATGGTTGCTATGTATTTTTGCCTTGTGAATGAGGTAATCATTATCCGCGTTAACATATCACAGCGGATGATATGCTACCAAACAATCTGAAGCTTCTTGATGAATTGAATGAACACGGCACTACACTGATCAGTGTGCAAATTGAATGTTGCAGAATGGTAGACGTCCTCTACTCGAAAAAACAGCTCCCCTTGACAGCAGCGGGTATGAATACATATGCTACTGGTGCTTTTTTACATGTAATAATGGTAGCTGTTTACAAATGTACGTATAGGATATTGTTTGCAGTGGCAATAATAGAGCCATTCATTGCTATTTACTAAAAGAGAAAATCTCTTGCATACAACTTGCAAAGGTAGCAGCATATTACGGGGATGCAACACAAATCAAAAGACTAGGATGAATGTTTATTGTAAGGATGACAATAAGAAAAGTGGGGTGTCTGCATCTGCATAAGGTAGCTCACCATTGCACTTGTAAGGATGTGATATGATTGGCTGATAGCAGCAACAGATACAAGTGTAACACGTTACACATCGGAGACACAGCCAACGAGATGGAACAAAGGAAAAAAAATTGGGTCGTCGGCTGTGTCTTTTTTTTTTCCTTACTCTTCTACCACCCGCGCTTGACTATGAACCCTGTGGTGCAATTCGACGGGAATGACAACAAAGCAACCAACAACGAGAAACCGATAAACCACTGGGCTGAAGAAGACGATTCTGATAACGACTCTGATTACACACCCGATGGTATGTGTTTGACACGAACACACACACTCCCAAAAAGCTTACCATTGACATTCCCAACAGCTCAGGATGGCTCTGACGCGGAATCAGACGATGATTACAGCAGCCAGTCTCCAAAGACCCCAGTAGAAATAACGACTGTGATTCCCAAACGAAAGGCAAGCGACGTAGAGGAAGAAGATTCTTTTGATGATGCTACGGCTCTCAAGAAGACAAGGTAGGTAGATTCATTTATTGGGTTGGTGTTGGATGACTCATGGTATATACTTGGCATAGGATTGAGACCACGGATATGGATGCAGAAGCCAAGCGCAAAGCACGCGTAGACGCTATTTGGGCTGAAATGAACAAAAAGGAAGAACCCAAACGGAGAGCATTGGTGCAGGACACGACAAAGCAGCCGTTGGATGATATTTCTGCTACACTGAATGATAACAAGTCATCAACATCGGAAAAGAGGTACGTGTAGCGTGTGGAGTGAAAAAAGTAATAGCTTCTGAGCTAACACACACGCTTTGTTTGTTTGTTGTTGTATAGTGAAAGCGCTTCAACGATGATGACGGGCAAAATTGCCACCACTACCACCACGACCACCACCAAGTCTACATGCACCAACAACACGCGAACTCCAACACGTCGACCTGGCATTGTACGACCTAAATCAACACTATCTGCGCTTGTGTCACAATACAATATCAAAGTGCCCAAGATGAATACGCTCGAAAAGAGTCGTTTGGATTGGAATGGTTATGTTGAAAAGGAGGGTATTCGTGACGAGCTCAAATACAAGAACAAGGATGGGTAAGTAGGAGAGAGGTTTATACAGCGAGAGGAGACAAAGAAACTCATATCACACCATATATCATAGCTACATGGAAAAGGTTGCTTTCTTGCAACGTGTCGATGATCGTCGTCTATCCCACTTGAAGGCAGGCCAAAAAGCATCCAAAAGATGAAACAACTCATTGTGCATATATCTATCACCCCCATTACACACATTTATATATACATATATCTCTAGTTGCTAGGTTCCACAACCATAAAAAAATCCCATCCCATCTCCTCTCTCCTCTCTCCTCACCTCACATCTCCCTCCCTTTTCTCCCCCTCATTTGTAATTAGGTTCTCTTGATCGATTCAACAAACAAAAAAAAAGTCTCTCTCTTTTTCTTTTCATGTACAAAGCAATTCATATCTTGCCTCCTATTGCCACTGGACTATCTACAATTTCCATTTACGGCTCTTTTTCTTCTATACAAAAGGAACGATACCAATACATGCAATCATCACGTGGAATATCGGAAGCCTCTTTATTTGTCTAATACTGCCATTCGTATGCAGCTACAACAGGATTCGAGGGGGTCTATGTGTGTGTAAGCATAGGGAATGCCCCAATTGGGAGAAGAGACGCCATCAATGATACAAAAAGACAAAGGGATCCGTTACTTTTATTCTTGTTCGTTTCTTTCATGCATTCCAACTTTTATTTTACACGTTTCCTTTTCTTTGCTTTGCTATCATTGTCATCCACGATAGTAGTATTTGGACAGCAGCAGCAGCAACCACAAGATGCCAATCCATACTATACGTCTTTGTTGAATAATTCAATGTGGTTCTACGAAGCACAGCGGAGTGGGAGAATACCACCAGACAATCGAGTACCTTGGTAAAGCTATCTCTTCCTCCTCCTTTACACACAAGACTACTTGCTAATGCCGTGGCAATGAGCTAGGCGAAGTGATTCAGCACTCAATGATGGCAGTGATCACAAGATTGACCTTACTGGAGGCTATTACGATGCTGGGTAAGTACTGACAGCGGAGTGGCGCCTTCTTTAATAACCACGACTTTTTGCAGTGATTATCTCAAGTTTACGCTTCCTTTGGCACACTCGATCACATTACTTGCATGGGGAGGCATTGAATGGTTTGGTGGTTACAGCAAGGCCAAGCAAACTGAATACCTACGCAATACCATTCGTTGGGGAACCGACTATCTCATCAAAGCCCATCCAGAACCCAATGTTCTTTATGTCCAGGTAAGGAACTTGTAAACATTCATGCAAACACACACCCACATGTTCTTATGCATTGACCAGGTAGGCGATGGCGATATCGACAATAATTACTGGGGTAAGGAAAACCTATATCATCATCATCAGTTTGTAATAATGAACGCATGTAAAAAACAAGGACCTGATACCAATATTCCCGACAAACGACCTTCTTACTCGATCACATCCGATGCGCCTGGTACTGATATTGCTGCACAAACATCTGCTGCATTCGCTTCGGCATCTTACTTGTTTCGTCACCTTCTCAACGACTCAAACTATGCCGACACATTACAATCTCATGCCGAGGCATTATTTTCGTTTGCTGAGACTGCCCAGCCCCAACAGCTATATACAGAAACGGTTTCAGCATCACAGGAATATTATACAAGTAGTGGGTACAAGAATCCATTGGTGTATGCGGCATTATGGTTATACCGAGCATCAGGCAATCCTTCTTACCGCGATAAGGCATCTGCCTATTTTGATCAATTCAAGTTGTACAAATACCAGCCGATCAATATCATGGATTGGAGTGATCCAGCAGGTGCTATCTACGTATTGGGAGCCCAAGTCGACCCTGACAATACCAAATACAAGGACTCAGCCATCTATTATCTGGATACCATCATTCATGGCAACGATGTTTGTGGATTTACAAGGGGTGGTTTGCTATGGTGCGAGCATGAGAGTGAAAGCAATGCATTGGTGCCAGCCATGGATACAGCGTTTCTTGCCCTGATTTACAGCTCACTGGATACATCCAAATCAAGCGATTATATGCAATTTGCAACCAGTCAGATTGATTATGTTCTCGGTAACAACTATATGTGAGTCTGAAATGAAAGCAACTACGACGGCACCATCATGTATTCATTATATCGTTTTCTTTTTTCCTTTTAGGCGTACACCTTATGTGTGTGGTATCCACATGAATTCGCCACGTAATCCACACCACGCGGGAGCTTCGGGCGGCACAGATATTAGCAAGGTGGATACGTCTCCTCCCGAAGAAGAACATATTCTTTATGGTATAAATTGTGGTGGTGGTAGTTTGATCTATTATTTGGGACTAATTTTGGGATCATGAACTTTTTTAGGTGCGGTGGTTGGTGGTCCGGACCACGACGACAAATTCTATGATCAGCGCAGTGATTGGGCACAAACGGAGGTGGCTCTCGACTACAATGCCCCCTTTCAAGGATTGGTTGCTCATCAGCTGAGTTTGGACAACGTCAATGATCCACCTTATGCATCCATCACTGATCCACGTCCGTTTGTCACTCGTCCAAAGGGTCCTCTGGAAAAATGGATTGTGGCTGTTATCATTGTCATCATTGTATTCGTGGTGGCTGGAGGATTGTATATTTGTTGGTGGAAACGGCATGCTATCATCCGACGTTGCTGTGGTGGTGGTGCAACAAGTAATGGGCATAACACCTTTGCATTGAATAAGAGTAGAGAAGTAATATAATTTAGTAGTATTGATGTTCCCGTCTATTGTATAAAAAAAACAAAGGTCTAAAGAGTTCTACTCTAGAGATGAAGGCATGATGATACATAATAATGGTAATGCGAATTAATGGAGGGGGAAAAAGAGATGGGGTAGTACAATAGGGATATAAAAAGGAACTTTTTTTGGTGATTTTGATATGTGTGTGTGTGTGTCTAGGTAGGATGAAGAGAGAAAATGCATATAATGGATGATGAAGGATGCGTAAATGAAAATGAGGTGGCGCGCCAGAATATATATACAGCGATAGAAAAAGAGGAAACATGATGAAGCATAAATGAGGGATATGGGATTCTGCATGTGTATAATGAGATGTATGAGAGTGGTCTAGCATGTGTAGGAGGATGAGAGATGGATGTGAATGGCTTGAATAATGATATGGGAATAACACGTGGTTGAGCGAGTCAGCGAGATGAATGCAGAGATCAATGCGATAGATGGATGAATTTAGGCGTTGGCCAAAAACGTCTGCCAGTAGCCAGTCGATTGTGGTTGCTGGTAATACTGAACTTGCTGTTGTTGCTGCTGTTGTTGTTGTTGGGAGTACATGGCCCATGTGTTATCATCGCTGGTCATGATGCAAGGGTCTTCCATATACAAAAAGTCGTAAGGTTGCTGTTGGGATTTCACCATATTGTTGTACGCGATAGAATCAAAAGCAGTGGTAGTCATGGTGTTGTTGGTAATGGGAGCATCTACATGCTGAACCATAACATTGGTGTTATCGATTCCAGGAGCATCTTGCCACAAAGCATCATATTGGCGAGGATTTTCCCAAGCAAGTTGGGGAAAGTGGGGTGACACTGGTGAAAGCGAAGAAGCAGAGGCTGATGAAGCAACATCATGGGTTGTTGCAAGATAGTTGTATCCCAAATCGGCAGACAAAGGCGAGCTCGACAAAGGTGAGGTGTTGGTAGTCAAAGGTGGGGTGATGTTGATGGGCTGTTGATACATGTCATTGTTGGTGTTGAATGTCGAGGTACCAATCACGCCTTGCTCTTGCTGTTGTTGGTGTGCAGTCTGACGCTTCTTGTAGGGACCACGCTTAACACCTTTCTTGCGTTCCTTACGAGGGGAGTTGGTGCATGTGGCAGTGAGACCAAGCTTGATGCAACGTTGGCAAGGACGACCATCATCACATTTTTTGCATGCCTTTTGACAGTTAACTAAAGAGGGATAAGCGACATGAGCCATCCAATCAACTTCATACGACATATATGGATAAGACCCGAGAAAAGACATGTTTGTGTCACTTTGCGTCGGGTTAAAAATAACTTACCACATGCATTCTTCACTTGCTTACGCTTCGGTCTCTTCCGGTTGTTATCTTTAGCCGATGTCTGGTCTCGATCATTGTTCTTTGTATTGTTGACGACGGCAGCATCACTCGATGGCACCATGTGATCATATGGCTCCAACAACAATGGTGCAGCCGTAGCGGGTGCAGTAGTAGTAGTGGTGGCAGCAGGCTCTTGTTGATAAAAGTAGGCGTTGGTGGTGCCAAACGTAGTGGACATCAGGTTGGTATAATCGTGTTGATTGTTAAATTGCATTATGAATTGTTGCAAAAAGCTGTGAGTGGTAATTTGTGTCAGAGAAGTAAAAACGGGTTGAGGAAATGACAGGCTGCCAGGGTCGAGGTAGGTTCTTATATACTTGGGTCGGTACCTATTTTAGTCATTGACGCATATGATTGGTCCGTAAGCCTACCAACACTTTTTCGCATCTTTTGATTTCTAGTTAGGTTGATTACCAATTACTATACCTGTTCCTCTACCCTTTTTCGTTTTCTTTACTACAAATAAACAATTACCCGGTATCCATTTCATCATCTTTTTGGTTGATAGCTTGTAAATGTACCTGTGCCACACATACAAAACCCTGTGGTCGGCTAAACCATGATTGTGGCCCTTGGTACAAGCCAATAATGGGAATCCAGGAAAACAATAATAATGTAGCACGCACGGGTACTAAAGACACAAAGTGGGGGGAAGGAGTAATAAGGGGCAATATTCCATTACGTATGATACACACACGAATAGCATTCCTAAGAGACAACACACCCACTTACTTGGGAGATAAATGTAATAAACTGTGCTGGCCACATGGCAGAATCATTTTTCTCCTTGACAAGGAGTGTGTGATCGGGATACAACCGCGCGGGGGTAGTGGTAAGTAGCAGTTGGCATGAATGCACTCACGATAGGGTTCCACCACACGCAAAATAAACCGCCATTTTCTTTTTTTGGGCAGAGCACGTTGTTTCTGTATTGTGCTTATTCAGCGCATCTTATCCCCGTGCAACCCTTAATTGCCACGCGAGCAAAGGCAAACAAAATCAGTAAGGGAAAAGGGCGGGTGGATTTTCGGTCGTACCCGGTCATTCGGTCGGCCAACCATGAACGTTTTGGCTAATCATCTCGGGTGTCACGAACCCATAAATCTACCATATAGTCGTGTGCATGTTACGTGGATTGTGTATATGTGTTGCTTGGCAACTGTGGGCACGCATGCTTTAATCATTACATTTATCTCGAGATTTTTTATCCCTATACAGTAAACCTCTTGTCGGTGTATTACCGGAGCCCCCCGAGCCATATTACCTTTCCACTACTACTATCCAAGCTTTGACGATCGCTTCCAAAATTGATATGAACCCAGGTCATTAAGCTGACAATGTCTATTTCATCTCCCTTTCTCCTTAGGCATAAGACAGAGAGTGAGAGAGAGCAAAACACAAAAATGACGAAATAAACAGGGGCTCTGCAAAGGAATGTTCGCAAATGTACGTGCGATCTTGATGGATGACACGCACGATGCTCTCTCCCAAAAAGGTGCACGGGCACCCGAGTAGCTAAATATCTCTCCCATCAATCATACCACGATGGCATCCATTGTTAATATTCCTTACTACCACTCTCCCCCCATCATGACGAATGCAGGTTTCAGTGATGTCTTAAAGTAGTAGGGTCAAGGAGGTGGGAATGTCGCAAATCCATTTTGGTATATCTATTAGCTAATCATAAACTGGCAGTAATAGCATCATTACTTGCAATACATTGATGATCGATATACCATCACAAAAGTTTGAAAATCCAAGAGTATAATGTAACTTTGAGCTTCCTACCACGAGCTCTCACCAGGGGTAGGGGTAAAATGCTATGTACGCTGTGAGCATGAGAAAGGTGAAAAAAGGAAGTTGAGACACCCATCGTACCACCACACGTTTCGTATCAATGGGCGCTTGTGCCGCTTTGTTGGTAGAGATATGTACATGGGTGAATGCAGATTGCGGGCGAGTATCCGTAAAAGCCGACTTGTGCATGGTCCAAGCTTGCTTCTCTGAGTTCAAGTCGCCGTTTGACAAGAAGCGGTAGCTGCCAGCCACATCATCCGAGATAAAAACCCTTTACTGTCGATCAAAAGGTATATGCAACATCCGCACAAGAGCATGTCGGTGCGATAGTATACGATATAAAGAGTATATTTCTCTGTTGTCATCGCTTACCAAGGAAAGAAGAGACAATCAAGGGGTAGTAGAGGAGAGTTGTAGCAATGGAGGTGATGATTATGGTGATAGTGGATGAGACGGTTGCTATGTTGTACACGCGGGATGTTCTGGCACTATTTTTGCTCCTTATTCTGGTGCACAAAAGTCAAATTTGCGACACATGGCGATAGTGTTTACACTGCACTGATCTGCATGACACGACAGATGCAGTTCATTGATTGTTGCATAGATCAACATGCGTCCATGATTGCTTGGGAGTATACCAGCAAAGATACAGGGGTCTGGGCCCCGCCTATATTTTACATATCATCATGGTATACCAACCACCCTTCTTCAAATGTCGTACACACACGCACCTTTCATGTGGTGATAGTGACTTTTTCCCCCACATCATCTTTCACATGCCCAGCATCGTTTTTAATATTATTGTGATTAAATGTTTGGGACTTTGATTAAGCTACCACGAATACGATGATGCCAAAAAGTCAATGATAGGTGTGCCATCATCATTCCAATGATACAAAAGAATCAAAGCAGCCAACAATGACGACACTGCACCTACCAAGTCTGGAATTTGAACCCCCAACACACAAAGCGTATTAAGCAACCTTTCTCCTAACTATGGAATGATAAAGGATGCAACGACTCCGCATTGTTGCTAAGCTGCGTAGTCGTCTTGGTGATGCTGTCTGGATAAACAAGCAGGACCCACGACTCTTCTAAGCATGCCAATTAATGGCGGTCGTTCAACTTTGTGCAACATTTTCAACGCTAACCCTCTCGATCCAACAGGCACAAGCTAAGACTTATCTCCTTGGGTTCTATCTCCCTGAATGTATCGATTGCCTCATTATGTAATCCAGCCTTCACAAGCATCCTTGCCAAAGACGAGATGGAACGTGCTTATGTATATGCGCATATTCAATCAGGGTCAACAATTATTTTTACATGGTGCTACCCGCATGATGGTGTCAACAAATAAAACCACCTCTCCACATACACTGAGGTTTGTGTGGAGAAGTATGACCATGAGGGGGCATTTCAAAGCGGCGTACAACTCAGTTTCTCTTCCTGACAGAGATTACTCCTTCATTCATCCCCTTTGCTTTGAATATCTTTTGGTGAGTCTGCCGCACGAGCAAAATAGGCTATACAACCTCCGACCATGTGCGCGCATATCCTGTTTTGATATTCCAAATCCATGCACTATGACGTGATGCCACATGAGCATCGAGACCAGCAGAGAGAAAAAAAAAAGGAGCAAATGAGGGAGAAAGAAAGTGAATGGATGAAAAACACCGATTACAATGATGACAAGATCCAAAAATGTTTGCTCGTCAATTAGCTAATCGTTAATTTCTAGTTTCTGCCAGGTCATTCATTTCCCTTTACAGTGAATGAACCTTCACAGCCAATGTCTCCATGGAGTACAAGCGAAAAGCTCGCATATTCCAGCTACCACGCGATATGTAACACGCTTTTGTGCAGCCATCTCATAAAACAAACGACATGGTGGATCGTGCAAACAAAAGATTCTACTACTACTTTGCTATGGCGCTGATAACCAAATGGAGCCAAAGATTCCGTTTGTGGATGTAAATGCGGGCAATGTCATCTGTAAAGGATACTTTCGAACGAGTGTGATAAAACACGCGTGCGCATCATGGTAGATGTGGCCATGATAACTATGTCCGAGCATAATAATTGGGTCATGGTTCTTTTTTTTTCGCTCACATGGTCTGACAGGGAACAGGCTGATGAGCCATGGGGTACCCCCTTTCCATGCATTGAGCGGGAGTACTACCACCACTGCACACACACATACACCTGATAGACCCACATCGACGACGTGATGAATACCATAACCCATGTGAAAAGATGGTCAATGATATATGGGTTGTGTGTCGTCTTCAAGGAAGGCCAAAAGTGCACAACCCAGTATCATGATGATGAACAACAACTAGCAGTGCATGCGCCTGTATGTATATGTGATCCATACAAATATGCATATTCCAGCCATCAGGTGATAAAACCTTGTCATTAGTGGTTTCAGCCATATACAGACCTCGGCACTGACACAATAACAACAAAACTTTAACAAGGGGTATATGAATTTATATCGGCTGATGACAGCGGGGATGATGATGGTGGTAGTAGATGGAAACAAGAAAGGAGCGATTTGTTACATGAAGGCAATCTATCGACTGAGCAACACAACAAAGGGTGCTCGTTTTCAACGTAATAGTAGACAAAGGTGGGTAAAAAAAAAAAAGACAAGAGCTGCTGCTCCTGCTGGGCGTCGAGAAATAAATATATGGCTGTATAAAAGTATGTATAAGCTCATTTCAAGCTTGAGCTCAAGATATCGGGACAGCGGCCTTGTAGACAGCAAGCGGGAATCTCCTTGAGCTCAAAAACGATAAGCGGTTTTGCATGGATTATATATATGTATATATGCGCAAGATATTGTATAATCGATCGAGGTAAGGAAACGATAGGTTGTAAATGGTGGTAATAGGGACCTGGGATCCTTTGCTCTGTGCGTGTTGTTTGTCAACTCCAACGGCCCCTAACAGTATTCATTGTTCTTTCATTCTCCTTTTCACGGTATCCATGGCGACGCACCACTATGGTTGCCATTGATGCCGGCATTTTCTCGATTGGAGCTGTTATCAATCGTATCATCATCAGACAAAGACGACGTAGCAGCCAGATGTTTATGATCAAGCCAAGCATCGGGTTGCATAATCCGCGATAAGCGATACTTGACGCCCAAGTACGAGAGATAATTGTTCTTTGGAAATACGCGCACTCGCTTGACCTTTGGAAAATGGGTATCCGAAACATCGACAAATGTACCACCCAAGGTAAGCGTTTGCTCCAGCTTTGATTGATTGGCAGGATCAAATGGAACCCATTTCTCATGCAAGAATACCAGCCATGTAAAATAGTACATTGGTGGTGGCGATAGTGTCCTTGCTGGTGTTGCTGGTGGTAAATGGTGTGTGGTACTGGTATTGGGTTTTGATGTTGCTGATGTTGTATGAGGAAGTTGTAATATCCTTGGAGAAGGTGATGAGGAGGTGGTCGAAGAAGATGAACAAGATGTTGACGGTGATGGTTTTTGTGCCTCAACTGGGATAATCTCGTCGAGCAGCAGCAGGCGTTCGGGCGATGATGGCGACAACAATGGCCTACGAAGAGGATAAGGCATCACCGTAGATGGCTTTCTTGGCTTATCCATAAGCATAGTAGCTGTTTTGCTAGTAGATAGCCGCTTGCGATTCATAACATGATGTTGTTGTTGTGATGGTTGTTGCTGCTGTTGCCCCATAGGCATGGGTCGTTGATCGTAATGATGATAACTGCTGTGCCGGTGATGATCATAGCGATAATGTGGGGCCATCAGATGAGAATGATCAGGGTAAAAGGCGACCGTTGTGGTGTTGGTAGGGTGTTGCTGCTCGGCAGGGATCATTGAAAAATGAAAGACAAAGAGTGAAAAAGAGAAAGAAGTAACAATGAATCGGATTTGAGAGCGTGAGAGAGAAAGACAGAGAGAGAATGCGTGGAGAAGGAAACAAGGATTTGCGGATGAGGATACAGCTTTTTATATGGAGGAGGATAAATGATATAAGGTTGGTGGTCGACTCAATGTCGTTTGGGCGGGGAAGATAGAGTCTCCTAACATGACGAATCATCAGCAATAACAACGAGGATCAAAAGGCAAAGGTACGATATACCAAAAACGTTGTGTCCGCAAGCTGGTTGCATGCAATCATGGGATTATGATCACGGGTCACTCGCTTCTCTTTTTCTGTTGGTTACTTAACACCCCCAATTCATCCCGTTGTTGTGCGTTTCACTAAATCCCCACTGGGTGCACAGGTAAAATGGCGGGTTGGTTGGTTGGCTTTTTTACCTGTCCTGTGTTTGTCTACATATATACGCATATGCACACACAGCTTAATCATGATGATGGGCGTTTTGCGTCGGTTGGTCATTTCATGATGTAATTGATCGCTCACCACGGGGTCGTCGTACACATGCCCACACATACACATATGCCAGTCTTTTACTTTCCTTGTGTACCATCTACCGAACCAACCTACAGGTTGAAGTGCCAAGATTAATGCATAATAAAGTAAAAAAAAAAAGCGGAACAAAACCGCGCGCTGACACCAATTTTCCTTTTCTTCATTCGAGAATGGGGTTTGACTCATGCAAAAAGAAGAGCGTTTTACAATGCTTGGTTCAGGTGACAGCTGTAGATTGTCGCACCTAACCGATAACAACGCCAATTATGTTTTCCTCGTTCCCTTTTCTTTCTCTTGTTTACCATTAGTCATGTGACTCCATAGCAAAACTTTTCTTTTCTTCATTCATTTTCGTTATAACCATTTTCATAGTGCTACGTATTGTGTGTGTGTGTGTGTGTGTGTGTGTATGTGTCAAGATTCCATTTTCCCCTTTACCTTTTTCTTTGGTCGTTCTGTGACACAAATGCAAACCAAGCCTATGTTTCGATGAATTGTGCGTTGCAAAATTTGTGTACACACAAGCTCTGTGCAACCTATCGTCGTTCTGCGGATCCGCACACTTATTGACGAATGAGTCTAGAAAGATACGCTACACAAGGGAGAACTTTATGATTCACCCGTAGCATCGTTTGCACCACCCAATGTAAAAGAGAGAAAAAATGTGCCACAGAAACGAAGCAGAGAAAAAGATACAAGTAGAGCTTTGCAGGAAAAATTCGGTTTTAGTATGTACGACCATTACACACGGCCTACAAAGGACACACACGCACAACACAAACAACAAAGCAAGTGATTCGGCCGATTGTTGTGCACCCTGCCAGGTTTTGAGGAGGCTGAAAACGCATGCGGAAACGACCCTTTGATCAAGCGCCTCACTTGTGTAATCAAGGAAGGTAAAAGTTATTGTCAGGATGGGCAAGGATCATAATCGTGAATGAAAAAATGGATGTAAACATGTAAACAGAAGCCATCCGTCAACGTCGATCGATATACAAAATGACGCATAGATCCAATTTTTGCCGCAAATATAACCCGGCATCGTATCCTTTTATAACTCTTGGCGATCACAAGCATTTTCCGCAATCACAAAGACAGGAACTTTTGGGATCAGCAGCTAGTTATCGTGGTCAATCAAACACAAGACCTGTCGTACTGTTGTTAGGCTATGACGATGAGCACCAATAGATCCATGCTATTGCTATGTAGGGGAACGTGGCTGCTTGATAAATTGACAAGCATCATGCAATGGATCATCAGATCTTGCGTTTGTTGTCCATTTGCATCATGCATAATCCAGTAGGTTGTGTGTGTGTGTGTGTTGCATTCCTTTCTTGCTCTCTATGCAAAGTGGGAGGCTGAAACACGAAAATACTGTCTGATCAAAAAGCATATCTCGCCAAGCTCAGCCTTCTCTCCCCTCTCTCTTTGATGCAACAAGTAGCACCCAATACCACGATTCTGATTCTTTGCCACACCCCCCTTGCCGGATATAGTGATATTAAGGTTGCTCTTTAGCGTGTGATCAAGCCATGGGCCGCTCTTCTGTTGTTACCCGTTCACATCTCCTGTCTCCTACCACAAGCTCCTTTATGTAGCTGTACATGCCACCACAACACCAATGATTTGGGTTTCATATATCGGATTTCCTTGTTTGTCACGAGGATGTTGAACCTGCTCTGGAAGCAAAACCAAATATAATGCGTATCTCTTGTCTTATCGATCTCTCATGGTTCACGTCAAACGTCATACGAACATGGCGGCAAACGACCCGACCCATATTTCCCGCAGATTTCCCATGCTGAAGAAAGACCTTAGCCAATTGTGTGTGAGTGTGGAACGATTTGCGCTATGTTGTATTGCAGCCGTTTCAGCTACATGTAAACAAACGCACGGACAAGCAGTTAATCAACGCTTTTATTCTATCCACAGCATTCACAAGCGTAATGAAAATGGCCTTTTTTCATATGTTAGGTAATGGTTGAATACCCTTAAGAGCTGCAATCTTGAATAACACACGTGATGTACTAGGGTTGATGTTGATGGCTGCTGACACATATGCATGTGCATGAACATGCTCAGTCAAACGATACCACCTTGCTTAGCTCTAATTGTGTTGTACCTGCATTTTTGTACAGGTAACACGTATCACTAAGCGGTGGATAGTGAGTCAAGTCAATAAATTTATCATCCCAATAATATGTGTGTGTATGATGTACATAAGCAAATATTGACCGTGGGTATTAATTCGTTTGGCCTCCTGAGAAGGTTGATGTCGTAAATTGATGGTGATATTTGGTTATCGTGCAATATAATGGTGTACGTGTGCTATAGAGAAGGTGATGTATACCTGAGATAGCATTTGCAAGGTCCTGGTGAGAAAACGAAAAGAATGACAAGAATTCACAAACAATGGGGAAAGGGCGGGTGAACACCAACGTGACCCAAGCTCTTAATGTTTGGGCGCGTTTTTCCCCTTTCCCCTTTTTTGTAATCCAGATTTGGTAATGACAAGCAGACATCGATCGGTTCTTCTCGGGTCCATGCCCCTGATACATCATGTGCACCATCAGCATAAACATCCCTAGCAATGCACGAGAAGAAGAAAGCCCGTGGGTTCTTTTTAGCACCCCTTCGCATTCTTACTCACACGCCTATGTACATGTACACATACGTCAGGGTCCTTTTCGTTTGCGACATCGTACTCCTTTTTTCATTGTTTCTGCCTCCATATGCATTCGTCATTGTGTATACACATTACCATTCATGGTTGGTGATTTTGTCTTTTTGCTTTTTTTGCATAAGCAAAAAAGAAATGAGATTCACATGAAACGGCTGGCAAAGCATTTGATAATGACTGGGCCAATGCACCACTGTAAATCCGTGACACCATTCTGTGGTCTTGTGACATGTTTGGTAGTAATGGATTAAAAAAAGCAGAACAAAGCATCGTGAGAGACAAAGCAATGCATCCTCATTAGCGGAGAGAGCCAAGGAGGGTAGATATGATGGCATAGAGGGGGTTGCAATAAACTCAGCCGATATGAAGGCCACGCACCCCACACACGCTGTCTTTGGCTTTTGCTTTGTTCTTACCCTCGTGTATTGGGCACGCTTACGCATACATCATTTGACTACTACCTAGCTATGATAAACCAATGACAACAGGGATAGGCTTGTCGATCATTTCACTCAAAGTCATCACACATTTTACCACTGTACTGGCAATCTCACTTGCCGGTAAATGACTTAAGCTGCAGCACGAAAATGCGCTAACGCAAGTCTATATTCACCGCATCTCTGGATGGCACACACACTCTCTGACCCTTGGTTGCTCCTCACACGTTTCAAGTTATTGATCAATGTTGGTCAACGACAGATGGCCCCCTGCATCTTTGCTTTTGTACAACTATGTAATTTGTACCTTTAGCGAGGGAGTGGTGAGTACAAGACGTGAATCAGAGATGTTCATTAACGAGGACCACCCCCATCATTCTTTAGACTAGTGTCCAATATATGACTCCTGGTGGTATCGCTCCATACTATACGTCCATTGTTTGACTCCGAAAAAGGGCGACTGACCATTTATCAATTGCTTAGTGGTGTGCAACATGTGGCCCATCTCTGCACATATGCAATACGTACTACCTATGTGACGATGAGCCCAAAGAGGGAAAGTGCATGCAACAAAAAAAGCTTCGTGCATTCTTTTTAGGTTTTTCTTTCTCTCTTTTCTCTTCCTTCCTCCCCATTCTTCCATCTTATGAATACTCCTTCACCATCATATAGCGACTCGCCTCGAACGTCGCAGACATTGTCATCACGTCGAAGGCCATCCACCACATCCAGACGCAATCACTCAACAAAATATCATCATCATCACCAAAGCATTGTTAGCACTAGCAGCATATCCAGCAAAGATAGCAGTAACTATGCGAGTTCTCGCTACCCAAGCGGTTTGACGAGCATGACGGGCTACACATCGGTTGAAGTGCCATCGATATGCACGTCACCAACCACATCCACAGCCACCTCGCACTACCAACAACAACAACAACAACAGCACACATATGACGCCAAGCAATTAACGGAAGATCAATTTGATATTATCGATAGCCTTGACTATGACGATGTAGATGATGCGTTACTAGGTAATGCATCCCACCAATGACGCGATATTACAAATTCACTGACTATAAGCATTCATGCACGTACATGTATTCAGATCATGAGCTTGTTCATCGAAATCGCGAAGCCTTGGTTCAGCAGCTGTATAATTCAGAACACGCCTACCTCGAATCATTGCAGCTGGTTGCCAATATATTTTTGAATCCCATGCGCAAAGATGCCAAGCAAACGACGTTTAGTTTTCTTGGAATGAAAAAGGCAGCTTGCACCGAACGAGAACTTCGGTGGCTATTTGGCAATTTTGACCAAATCCTTCAAGTCCAACGTGACATTTTGACTAGCCTTGAACAACGGTACAGTTTTCTCACGATATGCATGTCGCATTTCTGCAAAGCATAATAATTGACATGCACGAGTCTAGATTACAGATATGGGGTCCAACACAAATCATATCGGACGTGTTTCAGAATTGGGTATGTTTCTGATCTGCTGCTGCCGCATCATCATTAAGCTCATCGGGTGATGATTATTATCTAGTTCCAGCAACTCAATGTCTACAAGGCATACCTTGACAATTACGACGTCGCTGTCACCACCTATGAACGACTGACACGCTACCAGCCTTTCAAAAAGTTTATTGATGTGAGTTGATCAATACACAATCTCGGTATTTTGTCTACCCTACTAACCGAAAGGCACACACACATTGTCTATATTTAGTCGGCACACAAGAACCCGACTCTGAAAGGTGCAACGCTGTTATCCTTGTTACAAATTCCAGCAGGTTCTATCAATCGATATGCACACCTTATTAGCAAGCTAGCCGATCTAACGACGCCCATGCATCCCGATCATTTTGGTCTTCAAGCATGCAAACAACGTATCCTTGTTTTGGCCGAAGAAATGAAGCCAAGGTAACAAAAAGGGAGAAGGATGATATATGTTACGTGTATACTGATATTTTGGCGGTGATATTAGAGTGGACGATGCAGACAATGTTGATCAAGTGCTCATGATTCAGCGTGCATTAATGGGTGCTCCTTTCGGTGTCAAAGCACAACGACGGCTGGTGCTTCAAGGCAGTTTATGTCGTGTCGTTGTCAGCTCAAAAACGGTGGGCGAAGAACAAACATACTTTTTGTTCTCAGATTTGTTAATGTTTGTGCGTCCCAAACAAGAATCCAAACGCACCGTGCTTCAATACAAAGGCCATTTACAGCTTGAACAGGCACGTATCCGTGCTCTTTCACCTGAGGATGCTGCTGGCCATCCCTATTGTTTCGAGATTACGTCCTCACTGCAAGGCGTGGATACACTAAACTCCACTTATATGGGATCCCGTACCGTGTATGTTCTTCGTACGCATAGTCAGGCTGAGTGCGATGAATGGGTCAAACAACTTGAAAACGTCGTTCACGTTCTTGACAGAGAATCAGCACGAGCTCGTCAAAGTAAGTAGGATATGAAGGGATAGGATCAATATCATCTTGGATATCTAACACACGCACACGTGCTATAGTAGCTGCTAGTCGCAGATTAGCGCATCATCGAGCAAGGGCCGCGGGTGACATTAAACGATCCAGTTCCACAGCCGCTAGCCAGTCCTCTGGTAACAGTGGTGACAGTAACACCTCTCGGCGATAAACACAAAAAGGATATACCAAAACACGCACACACACACAGCCATATCATCATCATTCTCATCTTTTCATTCATGTCATTTTCATCCCATCTTTCATCTTTCATCATTTCTCCATGACCACCGCTCTTTGTAATACCATCTCTCTTATATACCACCCTTCCTTCGTATCTTTCTCTCTTAGGCACTTTAAAAATTAGTACAATAGCCATCTTACATTCTTCAATTCTCAATGGATAATATGATCTAGCCAAATACATGATCCAAAAATTCCCATTCCCCAACAGTAAAAGGCAAGAGCATAATGGGACGGGGGAGGGTAGGTGCGTGTGTGAGGGATCTGGGACGTTGGGATTTCCCCGACATCGATATAGCTTATCGCCATCTTGATCACAAAATACATGAAGCGTTTCCCGTTGGCTGCCGATCATCATGATTGTTTGCGCACTAACAATAGCAACATTGATGCGATCTGGAGATCATGCTGTGTAATCCACGTGCCATCAACCTGACATGCCAGTCATTGTCACCCACCACCCGATCCTTAATACCATGCTGCTTTCTCTTCGATCCTGTAATCATCATCATTCCATAGTGGCATGACTCTTTTCTTTTTGACGAATATAGAGGTATATGATACATGACTTTTAGTTGTAATAGAGGAGTTTGCTGAGGAAGGGGGTTGTTGATGTGGTAGGGTTGCATTGGGTGGAACAAGTCTATATGGGTGTGGTTGTTGTATATATGGCGTGCTGTGTATGTGCAGATAGCCTCTACGTGTGTATGCGTGTGCGTAATGTTCCATTAGAAATGCTGATGTTGTAATATGTGGTGTGTGTGTGTGTATCGCATGAATCGGTAGGTGTTGTTGATGTTGGATCATTTAGCTCTTCATGTAATAGTCGATGGCAGCACTGAAAGCAGCAAAGCCTGCACAACCAAAAGCTGCCGCCTGAGGACCAGCTCTTGCAGCCAATGCACCTCCAGTAAAGCATCCAGCAGCAACACTGTTGTAAAGATCATTCTTTGCACGATACTATCCAAGACCATCCATCATCAATGACTCATTCAGCATCCTTCCCATCATCCAACCCAACTTACTGATTCGATGCAGCATTCAGTACCAGAGTAAATGGCACCAACCACTGCAAAATTCTTTGCCATCGAATAGGATCGTGTTCCCATATCCTTGAGAACAGCCTTCATTTGAACCTTGGTACTTTGCTCCAATAACTCTGGTCTCATACTTGGTCCGGAAAACTCAAACGATGACATGAACAGACCAAAGGCACCACCCATAACAAAGCCTAGTTGTTTTATATAAAAGCGTCAACAGCCGATCTCCTAAGGAATGACGACACAAAAAGGACACCTACCAGCACCACCTGCCATGGCTGTTTTTACAGGACACGACTCCATCAAGCCTGTGATCATTTTAACTTGCTGCTGCTGCTCAGGCGTCATGCCTTGTTGTGCTGCACCACCGGCCAGTGGATTGGTCGCCATGTCGTAAAGTATTGGAGGAAGAACAACAAACAAGGAATCGGCTTTTCGCTTCCCGCCCAGCAACTTTCTTCAAGCAGTTACTGCAACACCCCGCATCATCTTCCTTTAGAAATTATACATGTTTACTACTAGGCAAATGCTACAAAGCATGGTCTTGTTATTAGAATTGTAGTAATGATAATATAGAGCATGAATGAATGGGGGCTCAATGATTAAAAGTGGGATAGGTGTGGGAATGGAAGAAAATGCTAGTAGCCAGTGAGTCGATCATTGCACATTGAACATGAATGTGTGTGTCATTCATCAAGCAAGATGGCTGGATTTTTTAGCTTATCAAAAGAGCCAGTGGTCATAACGACAATGAAAGTAGGATAACAATGAAGCATTCGTATGAATGGCCACAAAGATAAGTTCTCATCCACAGCGTTAATATCCCAACGATGTTTGCATAAACCACAACATCACCTCCAGGCAATGACACAAGTTACTGCTGTCGCAATATATATCATTTCCAGTAGTCGTTATCGCTTTCATCCCACAACTACATTCTTATCGTGTAAGGAATATGGGTAAGCATATTATATTTCAGGTACTTTTAACAGTAATCAAAAACAGCATCTAGCATAATGGTTGCTATCTCTACGAGAAGAATCTAGGTATCCTGGGTACAGTTGCTCTCTCTCTTCGCGTGTTGCACGTGACGGGATGAATGGAAATATCGAATCGATCGGTCTTTTTTTTTCCTCTTGCCCTCCTCCTCCTCCTTCCTTTCTTCCAGTCCGTTTCACACACAGCTATCGACATGGATTCCAAAGCAGAGGGACAACGCCAAACGATGCTTGAAAAAGCACGTCGCAAGATTTATGAAGAGTCTGAACGAGAACGGCAAAAGATCGCCAAGGTAACGCATGCCTAACGCCCAAGATCGTTCTGGATTCGTTCATTGACACAATCTTTACAGCAAAATGAAGTACGAGTGGGCAGCGACAAGTTTGTCACCACCAAGAACGACATTGAATCCCAACTCAAGAGCAGCACGATCGGCTTGACCGAGCTACGCGATTACAGAAAGATCAAAGAGAACCTCCAGGAACAGCAAATGCGTGAAGCAGCCAAAACGGCACCTCTTGGGTAAATATTGGTGTAACACAATGCATCTCTGTCTGTCGACTGACATGGCATTATTCATCATCATAGTGAGGAAAAGAGGAAAAAGAGGAAAAAGAACAAAGCCAGTGTCAAGTTATCGTTTGCAGATGATGACGAGCATAATGAGGATGATGAAGAAGAAGAGCAAGCGACGCCCAAGAAGCGCAAGATGCTCAAGGATCCAACCGTGGATACAAGTTTCCTTCCTGATCGTGAACGAGAAGAACGAGAACGTTTGGAACGAGAAGAGCTTCGACAGCAATGGCTCAAGCGACAAGAGGAGATAAAGAGTGAGTCAACAGGGTCATAAGCACACATCGGTATTGATGGATTCCAGTAATACTGGTATGTAGATGAAACTATCCAAATCACATACTCTTATTGGGATGGCAGTGGACATCGGAAATCGGTTCAGGTAAATGGATTGTGTTGTCATTCTTGAATGATCATGGAGCTCATGGATTGAACAAATAGTGCAAAAAGGGTGACAGCATCGCTCAATTTCTCGAGGCATGTCGACAACAATTCCCCCAATTGCGTGGCGTCAATGTCGACAATCTTATCTATGTTAAGGAAGATTTAATCATCCCGCATGTAAGTACTATCATCATCGTCGTCATCGCCACCAGTAAGTTCTCATATTATCATGTATGATAGCATTATACGTTTTATGACTTTATCATCAACAAGGCGCGTGGCAAATCTGGTCCACTTTTCAGTTTCGATGTTCATGATGATGTTCGATTGATCAATGATGCTACAGTCGAAAAGGACGAGGTTGGTTTATTGGGAGTGGTGGCACTTTTTTAGGAAGCTCATTAACGTATGCTTTGTCATAGTCACATGCTGGCAAAGTCGTGGAGCGATCTTGGTATGAAAAGAACAAGCACATTTTCCCTGCTAGTCGTTGGGAGGTCTTTGATCCAGAGAAGGATGTGAGTAATGAATGCCATGGATACCGGTTGACAGTTGAGATCACATGCTAATATGACGTATTTCTCCTTAGTACGGCAAGTATACGATCAAAGATTCAAAGAAGATTTAGCCGTCAATTCCCTCCTCCTCCTCCTCCTCCTCCTCCACTTTCCCTTTGTTCTTTTTTATTATACACAATGCTTCCTTGGTCAAATAAACCAGGCTCTTCCTCATCAGCTTCTAGCTCCATTCGCCGCGATGAGAACATTGCAAATACCCATCAGTATCGTCCCCACAGTGAAGCAGAATCAACACGCTTTCGATCGTCTCACGCTGCTCAAGGTCAGTCTGGTGACAATACTGGCTTTGACACATTTATACAATCATCGTCGTCACCTTCAGCATCGTCTTCCTCTTTTCCACCTATACGTGAATCACCCGTCATCCATCATCCACCACCACCACCACCAGCACCTGTTGCCGCCACGGATGGTGCTGAGGTACTTGGCTTTCTGAGTTCTGCAGAGTATACGGATGCCATCCATGGTGATGATTTGGCACAAGAGTCCCAGACCTATCAATCTCATCGACATCAAGCGGATCACGAGCACAGTGTTGCTGAACATCACCGTCGTCATCAATGGACCGAGCTTTTGGCTGCAGAAGATATCGTTGCTTATCTACAGGAATTGAAGTACACGGATGATATTTATGGAGCACCACCGGCGATTGAATCTCTGATCAAGGAAGCTCAGCAAGAAATCATGGATCATCCACCACAGGCACCAGCATCCAACCATACTGCAGTATCACGATTGGCGATGGTACGCGATCATTTACTAGGCCACGCACATGGTCAAGTGGAAGCAGCAGCAAGACATGCCCATGAAATGAAACAGGATGATTGGGATCAAATCTTTTCAAAAGGCGGTTCATTGTAACAAAAGATAGCTTATCTCCATAGCAACAACCATTGTAATTAATCCAAGATGTGTGTATTAAAAAATATGCAGCGAGCGTGTGGAAAGAATGGAATGCAGTGTACAACGATAAATGAGGGATAGGCAAATGTGATGTTGTTGATCATGTCTATTTAGTTCTTTGACTTTTTGAGTGCTCTCTTTTTGCGTTCTAATTTGGCAGTCTATAAAAAACCATCGTCATGTTAATAATAATGATCCATTGACGGTTTAATTTTTTTTACATACCTCATCAGCCTTACGCTGGTTGGTGGCCTTCATAATCTTGTAAAGTGTCTTTTGCTTGATGCTCATCATGCCCATAGCCATTTCCTTTTGTTCAGCGTCTTCATCAATCTCTGTGGCCGATCGTTTCTTGCCAGCCGATTTCTTTTTCTTCTTTTCATCATCACCATCACCCTTGTATTCAGAGAAGGTGACACCTTCAGCCTCTGCCTTCAATTCTTCTTCATATATCTCATCCTCATTCTTGGTAGCCTCGTTTGTAGCAGCAGCATTTTCCTTTTCCTCGGTGCCTTGTTCAGCAGTATCATCCTCAATATCATCAGGAACATAATCGCCTTCCTTGACTTCAACGAAGGGACTCAAATGAGGAGGTAATTCCTTGCCTGGTTCGTAAAGAGATGGACGGACCAATTTACGACGGTTGATACAATCGGCCACCCATTGGGGTTGAATATAAGCACGAGAAAGAACACGATTGTTGACAGTGGGCCGATCACAAATGTGATGAGTGATACGTTCATCTGATTCAGGATAAGGAGGATTGGCGCCCACAGTTTCATCCCAGCTGACTTGACCACCACACGATGTAATCATGAATTCCAAAGCATATCGGGGTGTTTCACGTGACAAGAAAAAGACGCACTTTGAGAACAAGTTACGCAAGGACGAGACCTCTTGTGAATGTTCTTGGATTTGACGCAATGTAGCTGCACCAGCATCCTCGTTTTCTTCCTCTTCCTCGTTCGCATTGGATCCAACCGTCTTAAACTCGTCAAGCGTGGTTGTTGCATCAGCACCCGCTGCTTCTTCATCATCAGCCTGCTTTAAGCTTGCTGGGACATTATCCAATTGAATGCTGCCGCTTGATGCTTCGAGTTTGGGTGGATAGCTAATGTTGAGCTCGTTGTACAATCGGAAGTTGACAAAACCCATCAAAGTAATGTAAAATTCGAGGAAAGTAAGCATGACACGGAAATCGACATCAGTGGGGGTCTACACACAAGAATGAGTAAGGGCCTATCCATCCATCCATCCAAGTAGATTTGAGTACATACCGATTGAGAGAATTGATAAGGAACAATCCAGGTAATGGTCTGACCCTTGATCTCTGCTTGATAATAGATACCCTTGATGGAGAAGAACACCTTTCTCAAACTACGAGACTTCATGACATAGGCTTGGAATTCGGCAATCAATCGTTGACAATCATGAACCACACGAGACTTGATCTTGTTGTCAGCAGGCATCTTTGAGAATAAGAACAACATGGAAATGGCATCATCGAGATCACGCAATGTATCGACAAAGGTGGGGTATCTTTACATATAAAATCATCAGTCATTGTGTTATCCCACCCAATGTATCATTGATATTTTACCTCTCCTTGACAATATGATCCAAAGTGTACACAGGACGATGATTTTCCTCGAGTGATTTGGCAGTGCTGTAATCACCCTTGTGAAGCACCTTGTTGAGCTTGCGTGCAAATGTCTTGTATTGACGGAATTTGTCGAGAAGGGGCTCATGCATAAGATATTGGATATCCTTGACATAGTAAAACGTGGCAGGTGCACTTGATCCCTTGTTGGCCTTTTTATGGTTCTTGGGTTGACGAGGATAGATACCCTTCAAAATACACAAGCGTCTGATCAAGGAAAAAAAGTTAGTTGACCACTCCACCACGACGATCTCGACGATCTCGATAACAAACCTAAAGTCAGCGAGTGAGATTTGAAGCTTCTTGAGGGCTTGCTGTCTCGTAATGTAGGTGGCAGCAGCTCCTTTCTTTCCCTTCTTTTGGATCTTGGCCATGGCTGTAAAAAGTGGAAAAATAAAACGGGCAACAAAGCTCAGGGAAAGACAGCAGTTGGATCTCCTCTTTCTCGAATTGGGATCGGTCGAGTCAGTGGCTTGGCAGCGGCTCTTTCCCACTCAATTACTATCATCATGCAACCTTTTATTTCAATAGTCACTATTCAGTAATGATGATCCGTGTCTAAATAAATGATTTACTCGAGTAAGAGAGACATTATCAAGTGATTTAGAGCAAAATATGAATGTCCTTGGATATATTATATAATGTAATTGAAAGGAATAGCTGTGAAACAAGGTGTGGCGGGCCAAAATCAGCCTGGAGTTGGATAACTAAATTCGGAGAGGTTCGCTCGACTGAGAAAAAAAAGCCTTCTTTCTCCTTTGTACCCGATCGATTATGCCAGAATCCACCACCGCACCCACTGCCGTCGACATTGAGGCACTCTCCAAAAAGAAACCAGAAGAAACCACCTTTGCTGAATTGGTACGATCTCATAGTTCTCTTTTAAAAAGACACCCTTTTGCTAATATGCTTTTCAGGGCGTCAATGCACAACTGTGTGAAGCATGTGAAAAGCTCAATTTCAAACACCCCACCGAGATCCAAAAGGAATCGATTCCATGGGCACTTGAAGGCCGTGATATCATTGGATTGGCACAAACGGGTTCGGGTAAAACAGCAGCCTTTGCACTTCCTATCATTCAAAAGCTTTGGGAGAATCCACAACCACTTTTCGCCTGTGTCTTGGCTCCTACCAGGTATATATACATGTCATGAAGGGGGATCATCAACAAGGAAGCTTATGTTACATATATGCATATAGAGAATTGGCATATCAGATTTCGGAAACATTTGAAGCATTGGGTTCCGTCATTGGTGTACGATGTGCTGTTATTGTGGGTGGCATGGATATGATGACTCAATCGATTGCACTCTCCAAACGACCCCACGTTATTGTGGCCACGCCCGGCCGTCTTCAAGACCATTTGGAAAACACAAAGGGATTCAGCTTGCGTGCTTTGAAATATTTGATCATGGATGAAGCTGATCGTTTGCTCGACATGGACTTTGGCCCAAAGATTGATCAAATTCTAAAGGTGATTCCTCGTGAACGCAACACATTCCTTTTCTCGGCAACCATGACTACCAAGGTGGCCAAGTTACAACGTGCTAGTTTAAGCAAGCCAGTCAAAGTTGAAGTAGCTACAAAGTAAGTATGAGGGAACAGGATAGGAAAAGAGCCGTTTTATAACCAAGAGTGAATTAGGTATTCCACCGTCAAGACATTGTTACAATATTATTTATTCTTTCCTCTCAAACACAAGGATTGCTATCTCGTTTATCTCCTCAATGAACTTGCTGGCAACTCGACCATCATCTTCACTCGCACCTGTAACGACACTCAAAAGATTGCAGTCATGCTCCGATCTCTTGGCTTTGCCGCTATCCCCTTGCATGGTCAAATGTTACAGTCAAAGCGTCTTGGTGCTCTGAACAAATTCAAAGCTGGATCTCGAAACATTCTGGTAGCAACGGATGTAGCAAGCAGGTAAAGAAAAAGGAAACCATGTTGTGTATGTGTATATATATACTCACTTTATTTTATACAGAGGTCTTGATATTCCTATGGTTGATATTGTTGTCAATTATGATGTCCCGCTATCCTCCAAAGATTACATTCATCGTGTGGGTCGTACAGCTCGTGCCGGTCGATCGGGCAAATCCATGACATTTGTGACACAATATGATGTGGAATTGATTCAACGTATTGAAAAAGATCTGGGCCGCAAGTTGGATGAATACCCTGTGCAAAAGGACGATGTCATGTTACTTTCAGAGCGAGTATCCGATGCCCAACGTTTAGCTGTGTTGGAACTCAAGGAACGTGGTGGCAGTGGCAAAGGCAAACGAGGACGCAAGAATGATGACGAAGAAGATGAGGATAGAGAGGAGCAAGTAGGTGGTCCTCAGAACAAAAAGAATAAGCGACACATTCAAAAGAAAAGGAAATAAAAATTCATATTGCATTGGACCGTGAGAAAGTTTGACCACATAAAAAATGTGTTATCCATGGATCATCTCCTCAACCACTTTTCCCTCAGCTTCACCACCACAACTACTATGCAACGATTTACTACACCCGCTCTTCGCTCAGTTGCCTGGCGATCCATTTGCTCCAAGGTATAAAGAAACATCAACCTTTATATAACACTCGGTCTTACAATATCTTATCTACCAGCGTTTCTACTCGACACCAGCAACGTCTGAATTCGTAAAGATTGTCGAGGTGGGACCACGCGATGGGTTGCAAAACGAAAAGCAAGTTATTCCCACACCAGTCAAGGTCGAGTTGATTCAACGTCTTGCCAATGCCGGTCTTCCTGTCGTCGAGGCAACCAGCTTTGTCAGTCCTAAATGGGTGCCACAAATGGGTGATCACAATGAGGTGTTGACGACCATTGAGAAAAAGGCGGGTGTTTCTTATCCAGTGCTTACACCCAATGTCCGTGGTGTCGAGAATGCCCTCAAGGCAGGTGCTGAGGAGGTTGCCATGTTTGCTGCTGTCACAGAGTCCTTCAACAAAAAGAATACCAACTGCTCGACCAAGGAGGCATTAGAACGTGTACGTCAGGTCACCCAAGCTGCTCTTGACAAGGGCCTCAAAGTACGAGGGTAAGAAGCCTTTATTACAAAGGGTAATAATAGCAGTTATTGGAACTAATCATATAATAGATATGTTTCTTGTGTCCTTGGATGTCCTTACGAAGGCCAAGTCTCTCCCGATGCTGTAGCTGATATGGCCAAGCAAATGTATGACGCTGGATGCTATGAGATTAGTTTGGGTGATACGATTGGTGTGGGTACTGCAGGATCCATGGCCAAGATGCTTGAAAAGGTGCTCAAGGTCGTTCCTGTCGAGGCCCTTGCTGTTCACTGCCACGATACTTATGGACAAGCATTAGCAAATATTCTCAAGGCTCTTGACGTAAGTAAAAAGGAAAATGACATGGTCAATGCAATGACTCATAGTTGTCTATGTAGTATGGTATTCGTGTTGTAGATAGCTCGGTAGCAGGACTTGGTAAGCATATGGACAGAGAGAAAGAAAAAAAGATGATAATAACAATATCATGGGAATATAGGTGGATGCCCTTATGCTCCTGGTGCCAAGGGTAATGTTGCTACTGAAGATGTCGTTTATATGCTTCATGGAATGGGTTTCAAGACGGGAGTCGATATGGAATCGCTTATTGAGACTGGACGATGGATCTCTGAAGAGCTTGGTCGTGAGACTGGTTCACGTGCAGGTGCTGCACTCATGGTGGCTAAAGCACGTCAGAAGCAACAACAACAACAGGCTAAGCTGTAAAAGTTACTATTATAGATCAAACAATAAAAATATTCATTATTCATTTAAAGCGGGAAAATCGCGTCCACATATATCATGCAGGCTCTCGTGTGACGAGTGACCTATCTCTTCCTCTTCCTGCACACACCCAACATGTGGTTGTTCAGTCCTCTCAATGACCAAAACCAAGGTACTTTTAATGACCCATTCACTCATTTTCAAGCTGGCTCATGGCTGTTTATTAAGAATGTGGGAAGATCTTGCTATGTCCCGGCCAAGAGTACACGATCAGTCGAAAAGGTAAAGCGCGGCAACAAGGATTGATGATATGCTTGAATACTTAGTTGTCTATAGTCGGGGACATTGTAATCCAGAGCGATCATTCTATCAGCAGGAACCATGCAAGACTCAAAGTGGATACAGCGACAAAGCGATCTGTGGTATGTGGAATGGAGTAGTCTGGATTTTGACTGCGCGTCGATCACTCAATGATGGTCTTTTGCAGTACAACAAAAAGTTCAAACCAACCGTCCTGCTTGAAAACATAAAAGCAAAATATGGCACATACGTCAATGGAAAGCAACTCGAGACCGCCTTGTATCTCTATGATGGCGATGTCATCCGATTTGGGGCTCTCAAAAGCTACTTCAGGTACGTCGTACATTCCCTCTCTCTCTCTCTCTTGCACTTGAGTATTAACATCCACTTTGATAGACTGAGATGGGTACCTGTTGTTGTTTGTGTGTCCTCAATGGGATCTGAAGATAAGATCAAAGTTGCAGAACGTGCAGCCTCACTAGGTATACTCTATTCACGTCCCCGGTGTGATCCATGTAACTAAATACTTTGATAGGCATCCAATTGAAAAAGGAATGGGATTGTGATTGCACACACTTGTTTATGAAGGAGGTTGACGACACTGCCAGTTTCATGCTTTGTTTGGTTCATGGGAAGCCGATTATATCTCTTGCATGGTTCGACGCATTGTTGGAGGGGAGCAAAACGATCGAATTTACTTGGCCGTCAACCGAGGAATATTTGCCACCCATCCGGAAAGCGTGCAAGAATGTCAAACCAGAACAATGTCTACCCAACAATGATCGTGCTTCTTTGTTTGAAGGCTTGGAATTTTGGTTCTTTGATGAGCACAATGTAAGTAGTGATTTGCGTCTTCTTTGTCCTGGAAAAGGGTCACCAATCAAATGTCTACAGTACAATAAATATCACGCAGCAATTCAAGCAGCAGAAGGAGAAGCCAAGTATTGCTCCATGAATCGAACTTATACCATTGATACCGTCACAGAAGAAAAGCGTATCATAGTGGCACCACCAAACGATCGTCATGCTGTATTTCGCGAGATCAAGGCAAAGCTTAAAGACAGGCAAGTGTTACAGATCATCAGGTGGGGGAGGGGAACTTTATCAAGAGACTAATTATTTTCATATAGGCATCGACGTTATATTGAGAGTGATGAAATCATTACGGCTATCATTGAATGTTCTACCAAAAAGGCGTGTAATCCTCGATCAGCACAACACAATGAGCAAGGGGATGAACAGGATGACTTGTTTGATCTTGACGACGATGATCCATTACCGCACAGATCACCATCGCCTCATGCAAGGGACGTGACACAAGCATCAACAACGACGTCAAATGCACTTGATGATATGTTTGATGATATTCTCGGTGATGACGACGACGACCCACTTCCTCCACCATCACAACAGAAAAAGAACACAGCATCTCAACCTGCCCACATAATGGAAACTTCTCAACCATCAACGACTGTCACTCATTCTTCAACCACAACTACTACTACTGCTGCTTCTGGATCATCACCATTACCTGATAATGAGATTACAACCACCTCAGCTGCCGATTCAGCATCACGACAGACTTTATCTCGCAATGAATCAAACCAACAACCAAGGGACACATCCAACTCTGCCGAGAATGGCCGCCGGAGAAGCGTAACACGCAAAGCCAAGATTATAACACCCACGTGCCAATTGGTTGTGTCACGATCGTCACCACAGCAACAAGGAACGCGCAGAGTCGTCGATGATGAAACACCAGCAGGGATACCCGTCAATACAAAGCGATTTAGAAAGGTAAATACCGTTGTAATATCATTTCAAAGTGTTCTGATGGCTTGACACCAAGGAAACGGATGTTGGAGGCACACAATTGATGGAAAGACTGGTGCATATGAGGACAGGAGGTGGTGCTATCAATTATTCAAGTAAGTGGGCTTATTGTCTATTATATCAAAAGTTTCTGACATGGGATGGATTAAGGACTAGGATTGGATGATGAGGAGCGTCAAGGTGGTGGTGGAGGTGGAGGAGATCCATTTTCTGATATTCGTATCCGAGTAAATCGTGTCAGCACCAGCTCTCGTCGAGGACGACGTTAAAGTGTATCTTGTGCGTGTGTATAGCAAAAGGAAATTAGCTCGCTCTCTCTTCTTTTTCCCTGTTCAACCTTACTTGCTCCTCCCGACACCCCGTTGCCCTTATGGTAATGACACCTTTCCACCCCAACCTCTTTGCATACTAAACGCATTGGCAATTTCAACACCATCAGAATCTACTGCTTATTGCAGTTGCAATACTGCTCTTCTTTGGCCTCATTGTATTCATTCTTTTGTTTGGAGAAAGTCCTCGATTAAGGCAAGTCGATCAGACGCTTTTATTTATATAAAAGTATGCTCATGGTGCAATAGGAATGGCATAGTAGGCAAGGCAAACCGGGCACTGACGGTGTATATACCTCGATGGATAATGTATGTGTATCACGTTCCGCTCGTTGTTGGGTACCTGACAGCAGCCCCCCGTTTATTAGAGGGACATTGAAGAAGATCCTCGGTCCGAAAAACTGGAATCGTCTCTCTCATTTATGGCATTATTGTTTCGAATCTCGTAATCCTTTCCTACAGGTATGCATGCCATTAGCATCACGTGTATGGAATGATAAGCTTAACATGTCGTGTTAGATCTTTTTTATGATCCTTACAAGCGGTTCCATTTATTTATTTCTCAAATACGGATTACCCCACATTCCTGGCATTTACCTACACTCTACTCATTTGTAAGTCATGACGGTGTTTCTTCTGCTGGTGATGGTCACTGACTCAACACACATTATAGAATCATCATCCCAAGCCAAATTGTGTCACTGTACCTTTCGTACTACATGGCGTGCACGGTCGACCCAGGCACCATCACTGCCGACAATGTACAACAATACCTCGATCATTTCAAGTATGATGGCTTACTCTATCAACCCAAACAATGCTCCACATGTCGATTAGAAAAGTGAGTTTGGATAATGTACTACGTCCATGGCAACTGGATCCTGACCTACCACCACAACCACCACAACCTTAGACCTGCACGTTCCAAGCATTGTTCAATGTGCAAAGCATGCATCGGACGCTTAGACCATCACTGCTTTTGGATCAATCGCTGCGTTGGTGTGAACAATCACCGTTTCTTTTTCATCTTTCTGTTTACACTGGTCCAATTTTGCGCCTATGGTGCCTACTTGTGCTTCCAGATTTATCGTGGCATGATCATCGAATGGGGATTGGATGCAGCTTACGTGATCGATAAGAAAACAGGACAACATTCTCCCATCACTTTTCGTAAAGCATTCTTGGTACGTAGGTCATGTTAGCTTACATAGATCCATTGCTCATTCGTTCCCCCCCTTTCCTCGGCTTAGCATGTGTTGCAAAAGGATCGAATCATTGGAGCAATTGGTATCCTTGCGACGGTAGTCTCGTTGGTGGTATTTTTGTTTTTCCTTTACCAGTAAGTTGACATCAAGAGGTATCCATGCATAATCAAGCTAATACGTTAGCACTATAGGCTTTATCTTGCTGGCCGTGGAATAACGACCAATGAAGCATTCAAATGGGAATTGATTGAAGATTCTATTGATCGTGGTGAACTTTGGCTTGAAGAAGAGAAGACCGCGACGAATGATAAAGACAAAGTCAAGAAACGCATGGATGGTTCCAAGAAACGACAACGCAAGGTGGAAAGTTTAGAAGAGTTGGATAATATTTATGATGAAGGCTTTTATCGCAATCTGTATAATGTATTCTTTCCGCCTCGAATGAAAAAGGCAGCATGATAAACAATGGGATAAACAAAAATGAAAACAAATATACTACATCTACTACTACTACTACTACTTTTTTAATGCATTTAATCGGTCATCTTGTCCGATTCATATTGGCTCTTGTCCAGGCCACCTTGCCAGATCTGGGTGTTCCACTTTGGATAGACACGTTTGTAAAGGTTCATGAGGATAGTATCTTGTTGTGTTATTGGGCCATCAAAGATACACTTCATGTAGCCGTGCGTACCCAAAGATTCGCGAATATGACCGACACGACCGTATTTCGTAGTAAGTTGGATAGGCTTGAAATAGTTGATATCTTCTGGATTGAAGAACATGTATCGAATAACAGCGGATCGCTTGTGAATCTTGTAAGGATGACCACTGAGGATAATACGCTTGGCAATGATACGCTTGACATCCGTGTTGACAAAAACACCCTTGGAGACAAGAATGGGTTCATTGACATTGTCAGTTTCCTTGTAAAGCTGACAAGGGACCTTGCCAAAGACAGTGGGACCATAGATGGTAGCAATAGCTGACTTGCCCATTTCCAAGAATCGCTCAAATTTGTGGACATGGTTGGTGCCCTTGTTCGTGTTTTGGGAATAGATGGGACGTACAGCGTATCGTCGGAAACCAACATGAAGCACCATGGGGTCTTTGGACTTGACAGGCTCCTCATAGGCATTGTCACGTTGGATTTGGAAGTTGAGAAGCGACATCTTGTGCTCATACTGCAAGAGACCAAACACAATGTAGGGACGCTGTTTATCATATGCAGCATAGGCTTGTGGAGGTACATCCTTGATCCAAATCGTGATACGGGTACCAGGTTTTACTTGACCAACAATGGCCTGGCTAACCACTCTGCTCTTGGTGCGTTTGTAATTTTCAAACTGGAAGATGCGTGCATAATCAATGGGCAGGTTTTCATAAGGATCCCAAGCTGAAGTGCGGAATGACTGAAGACCACGATAACGGGCAAAGCGTTCACGAGCAGGTCGATCAATAGGAGTATCAATTTCATCAGGGAATTCCTTATTGTCCTCAAATTGCTTTTCACGTTGCTTCATGTATTCTTCATAACTAAAATACACATATCCAATCAGTGTCTGTGTCATTCTTATCACCATTCTATGATCAACTTACGCTTGTCTCTCCTCTTCAGCAGTCAATTCATCCTTGTATTCTTGACGGCCTTCCAGTTCAAGCTGTTCGGATTCTTCATCGTCACGGGGGAACTCGGCGGCTGCAGGTACGACCTCCTCTTCATCTTCTTCAACCATATCCATATCACCATCTTCATCTTCTTCGTCTTCACTGTAGTCCTCGTCTTCAGAATCGACAATCCATGCTGCCTGATATTGCGAAGTACCCTTAGGCACACGCTTGGTCTTGATAGCTTGGGGACGATCCTCGAACATCTCATGTCCCATGGCACGCATACGCTCTGTAAAATGACTCCACGTCAATTCCCCATTTATGGATTGGGTGCTGTCACATACCGTCAGCTTCTGCTAATTCTTCTTCGGTTGGCCAGGTTTGTTCATTGTCCATGAAATCGGGTTCGTTCTCGGCAAGAAGATCGTCTTGTTCTTCCGGATTGGGTGTATCAAGTACTTGATCATCCTCATCCATACCATTCGATTGTTCATTGCCGATGTGTGCTGAAGTGATCTATAGACAGGTAGTGTCAGGTATCATATTACCCAATCTTTGCTTTCCTTTTACTCACCTGCTCAATCTGGAAATCACCAAAGTTTTGCAAATGAACCAAGCGATTGGCGTTGAATGGATTACCACGAGCATAACCAGTGACCTTTAAAGTGCCCTTTTCCTAATAACCCTGATATGAGCATCCATTGCCCATTTTCCAAACCAGAGAGATTTACCTCATTGTATGGAGCATATTCTACTTGTTCAGCAAGCATGTAAGGATGAAGATCACGCCAAGCGAGAGGCTTAGGTCGTTGAGATGTGATATAGCGGATGACATTGATGGTATCTGATTCATTGTCGAGTGTAAACAGATGTTCCTCGGTGGGGAAGAATTGTTGATTGAATGCGACCAAAGACTTTTTGACGGCTGGTTGTAACTTGGGAGCCACCTTATCCAAATGCTACAAGGGATGCAAGGTTAATATATAAAGTTGCATGGATGCATGCATGAACCTCTGACTACTTTACCTGAACCACGGGTGCGACATTGACTTGACCTTGATTGAGAATACCAAGTAAACAATTGATACCAAATTGATCTACTTCCACAGTAGCTGACAAGAGCAAGATGCCCATATCGGCAACCTTGAAAGCATCCAGGACATCCACAAAGTTACGGCGCAAAGGAACGAATTGGATCTTTTGTTTGAAGCGATCTACATGCATGATAGAGGACTCGTATTCGTTCTCTGGTGGTTCCTGGCCGATGGAGCGATACAAGGAGGCAATAGCAACATGAACGTCGGTGTCAGGCGAGAGTGAAAGCACAGGAATGATCTTGGGTGCACCATGACGACCTTCGAATATACGATTGACTCGAGTCAACTCTTCTCGCTTCCTCTGTTGTTCCATTTTGGCAGCATGGCGGCGATCGTTCTTGTTGAGCACCTTGCCTCCTCCTTGTTTGACAGCAGAGCGATTCACTTTGCCTTTGGACTTTTCCTTGAGCGAACTCTTTGACGCATGGCGCGATTTGAATGGTTTGTTGCTTTGGTGAAGGTGACCCGGCCTATGTCGTTGCTGAACTCCCATACTGCGACTATTTGTACTAGGCTCGTGCCGATCGAGGTAAAAGGGTTGAAGGTGCAAGAATCCATTGCTGAAACTTTTTTTTCTGGCTGAGATGCTGGGAATTTTTAAGGTCACGCTACAATGCTCTTGGTGAAACATCCACATTGAACAATGAGGTGCTGCTGATCCATCGTGTATTTTGAGAATCCCATAGTATGCCAGTGGTAGCCTTTTGATTGAATAGTGGTCTCCAGCTATGTTATGAATAAAATGATGATGATGATGGTGATGATGATATTGCTCGCCCAATGACTTGACAATTTATTGTTGTTGTATGCATTAAAGAAACAAATTGGATCGAGACGCTCTGTCCCTTTTCTCACTTTGCATTCGTTAAAACTTCTCACTTCAGTGATACAATACCATATACAGTAGCAAACAATAAAACTCATAGTGATGGTGCTCACCAATAGTGCTTGATGCAGAAGCTTTGATTCATTGTTAGCTTAATTCATGATGATGCTCATGCGTGAGAGAGTGGCTTCAGGCACAGTGTGACATGAGTATATGATGGCATACCATATCTTATATACCTGTACAGTCTTACATATGAATGAGCCCTGAAGACAAACAACGTCATCATTCCCTCACTATACATTTTTAGCTTATTACCCATACCATGGTAGAAGTGGAAAAGATGCCATACGGGCCATCGTAGATGGATGTTACTACAAGTAATCATCATCATGCATTCTCCAACAATAGCATTGCCCTTCCAAATCTACCCAATCAACTGTGTTACACAAAGAAGTACCTCTGCATCTTTGGCAATATCAGGGTCTGGCTACTTGACAATGAATAAAGACCACTTCTCAAATAGCATACATATGTAAAACATAAAGACAGCCATATCTCTAAACTTTATAATCAAGCGTGGGGTCTCTAATAGAACAAAGTTGCTCGTCGGGGTCGAAAGCACCCTGTGTAGAAGTTTCACGATCGTCGCGGCCGATCTCAGATTCACCCAATGTCACCACCGGCCAAAGTGAATCGGGTCGACCTCTTGAATTTTTTTTCGACGAGGCTGGTGGTGACATTGCGAAATCTAGGATCGCCGAGCCTGATCGTGAAACTTTTACACAAGGTGCGCTTGACCCTGCCGCGCAACTTTGTTCGATTGAAGACCCCACGTTTCATTGTAAAGTTTAGAGATACAGGCATCTTTTTGTTTTTACTATGCTGTAAGCTTGATGTTATATGAAAGGTGGTGTTTGTTCATTAAGAAGTATCATGCAAATGAGCTGAGTTACACAAACATGCCGCTCTGCATCTTCGGTACTATCAGGGTCTATCTACTTGACAATGAACAAAGACCACTTGTCATATAGCATCATGGTTACAGCATATGTAAAACACAAAGATGCCCATAACTAAAAATTCTACAATGAAACGTGGGGTCTTCAATCGAACAAAGTTGCGCGGCAGGGTCAAGCGCACCTTGTCTAGAAGTTTCACGATCAGGCTCGGCGATCCTAGATTTCGCAATGTCACCACCAGCCTCGTCGAAAAAAAATTCAAGAGGTCGGCCCTGATCTACTTTGGCTGGTGGTGACATTGCGAAATCTAGGATCGGCGAGCCTGATCGTGAAACTTGCACCCAAGGTGCGCTTCACCCCGACGAGCAACTTTGTTCGATCGAAGACCACACGTTTCATTGTAAAGGTTAGAGATACAGGCACATTTCCGTTTTTACATATGCTGAAAAGCATGATGCTATATGACACGTTATGTTTGTTCATTACGAAGTAGCTTGACTCTGATAGAGCAGAAGATGCGCAGGGGCGTGCTTGTGCAACACAGCTCATTTGCATGATACTTCGCAATAAACAACACTACTTGCCATATAGCATCACGCTTTCAGCATATGTAAAAACGGAAATGTGCCTGTATCTCTAACCTTTACAATGAAACATGGGTTCCCTTATAGAACAATATTGCTCGTCGTGGTTAAGCGCACCTTGTGAATCGGGTTTCACGATCAACGTGCCAATCCTAGATGCAGGCACATTTACGTTTTTACATATGCTGAAAGCGTGATGCTATATGACAAATGGTGTTTTTCATTGCGAAGTATCATGTAAATGTGCTGTATTATACGAGCACGCCCCTGCGCATCTTCGGCTCTATCGTGGTCAAGCTACGTGACAATGAACAAAGACCACTTATCATATAGCATCACGCTTACAACATCTCGAAAGAAAGAAAAAATATCCCTGAAGTGCACCGTAGTGCTTGGCAGTGCACTGCTTGATAGGCGTGAAAAGTTTATGTTACATGATGCACTCGATTGCACTTCATATCACTGAAACACAAGAGCAGTGCAAGGCAGTGCTTGGCAGTGCTAGTCTTTACACTAGTAGTGCCACGCAGTGATATTCAGTGCTAGGCAGTGCTAGGCTCTATACTGTAATGCAAGGCAGTGATAGGCAGTGCTAGTCTTTATACTAGTAGTGCCACGCAGTGATATTCAGTGCCACGCAGTGCTAGGCTCTATATTGTAATGCAAGGCAGTGATAGGTAGTGATAGGCAGTGCTGGTCTCTATATAAGTAATGCAAAGCAATGATAACCAATGGTAACTATGCATGATAACGTTATCACCATGCACTGAGCGATGGTGGTGGGGGCTTTCAAAAAATATCGTCTGCCTATCACTGCCTATCACTGCCTTGCATTACTTATATAGAGACTAGCACTGCCTATCACTGCCTTGCATTACAATATGGAGCCTAGCACTGCGTGGCACTGAATATCACTGCCTGGCACTACTAATAGAAAGACTAGCACTACCTAGCAATTTTACTATATGGCCTGGCATTGAATGGCAACACAGTGCAAGGTGAGGAATTCCTAGCACTTAAGTGCCAGGCATTGCCTTTCTATTATATTGAAGTGCTTTGCAATGATATTTTATCTTTCTTCCGAGATGAACATATGTAAAACACGAAGATGCCTGCTTCTCCAAATCTCCATAGCGATGTGTAGAGGCTTTGTGAGAACGATATTGATCAGCATGACCGAGAGAACCTCCTGATCAAGTTTCGACGTCCCCACCAGCAATATCGGCGTGCACGGCCGTACACCCTATTTATGTTTCCGTCCATTCGTCGTCTCTCCTACATTCAAGGTTTTCATAATGAACTCTGGGGTCTTTATGGGAACGAAATTGCTCGGCGTGGTCAAAAGGATGTTGTGTGTAAGTTTCAGGTTCGAGGTGGGCAATCTCGGTGAGCAGGAGCGTCTACCCTACTTTCTCCTACATTTGAGCTGGCCGGCATTCAAAATGTTCATAATGAACCATGCGGTTTTTAAATGAATGAAGTTGATCAGCATGTGCGAGAGTACCGTCTGACCAAGTTTCAAGTGCGAGATGGGGAATCCCAAGAAACTACATACTAATTGACTTTTTCATAAATCCGGCGCTTTCCCAATTTTCCTCCGTCACAGTCAACCCCACATTATGCTCTCCCTTTCGAAATTTTCAAATGAAGCGTGGGTTCTTTCATTAATACAAAGTTGTTCGGAATGTCCTAGAGCATATTGTGTGAAAGTTTGAGGGTTGAGACAGGCAATCCCAATATCATGCATGGATATCAGTGTATATGTGATATGTCTGACTGTCTGACAGATTTAATTTCCACCTCTTCCACATCCACATCCCAGCCTCTTCTTCCCTCTTCCTCCTCCCATTCTCAACTGTTGCCCCATTCAAGTACAACTACAACCTGCGAACGATTGTCCTGTTTCAACCCATTATGTCAATCCCACAGCTGTCTTGATCCTATTGTCTTTGACTGAATGGTAACTCCATGGCGCGTGCACCCACTACAACACCGGCGTTTCTTGACACAACACACGTTCTTGCACGCTCCTCTACCACGTTCAGGAATAACAGCGTTCATTCCAGCAGTTACTATTAGCAATGACTTTATTGTCTCGAGCAGCGTTCACAATCTTGTCACTCTACTACTACAACACGCTCCTCTGCCACAACCATCCCGTAACAACAGCTGCCTTTAGCAAGGTCTCCACTGTCTCAAGTTACTTGCGGCCTCTTCACGTGGACAGCTGATAGACATTGTATAAAAGGTATAAAAGCAGCTTTATTTACGTGTGGCAACTTGCAATGATGCATACGACTTTTAATGGATGATCCCATATGAGCTATCAAGTATCCCGCAATACAAGCACTCTTCGCCTTGTTGAGCTGCACTGAAAATGACCAAGAAAGAGAGAGATCAACACTCGGATGGAAAAGGAGGCATATCAGCAGCGATCACAGAGGGTCTTTCTTATTGGACTCGCAACGGTTATGGATGAATGAATGGACGCAATCAAGTGTACTAATGTGGAATTCTGGGATGTTGCTTTGGCTACTTGGCTCGTCGTCAGCAGTAACGAACACGTGGATACGGCTGAGGATGATGATGGATTGGATGAATTGGATGGCATGGAAACGAGGGCTTATATCTTTGACAAGAGAGGATTTACCACCATGGATGATAATGCAACATTCAAGTCAATGCATGCAACAGCTACTTTTATAAATTTGGATAAGATGCTATGACGGCAGCAATCAAGAATACAATGACACAACGACACCTGCTGATTCTTTGTGATCCACTGGTTGGCTTCTGGAAGGAAAGGAAGGATAGAAATTTGAAGGCCGGAAGGGGAGACTGGATTATACCCGCATCATTGTATCGAGACGCTCTTGTTCCTTCTGTCATATTACATTCATTACATAAAGCTTCATTGTTCATATACTGATTATATACATGTTTAAATAGACCCTTGTATTTTCAATGTCAATAAACCCATAGTAATGGTACCCAACAACCCTGCTTGTTACGGAAGCTTGATCCATTGTAAGCTTAAATCACCCAATTTTGCTTCCCGGCTTTCACATTTGTCTTTCCCCCTTTCAATCCAGAAACCAACCAAGTGATCCACACCTTTCCATACACATGAATTAATGATACCCCAGATATTACGTTGAATTCAATTTCATTCAAGGAAAAAGACGAATAATAGTGCATGATAGTGTGGAAGTTTATAATATGATAAAGGAACAGAATTGCAATTGGCTAAGGTACCGGTGAATCACATCGAGGCAACAGGGATAGTCGTGTCATTGTATTCTTGGTTGCTGCTGCTATAATCATCCTTGATCCATGGTTGTAAAATAGCTGCTGCATGCATTGAATCGAGTACTCCAATATCATCCATAGCTGTAGAACATTTTTCGTTAAAGATATAAGCCGTTTACTCAATCGCATCCAATCCATCATGATCCGCAGCCGTATCCACGTAACATGGTCCACCCTTCCTGCTGACGACGCGCCAAATAACCAAGGTGACATTCCAGGGCATCTCATCATTGCACTTGATTGCATCCATCCATCAGATCCAACAATGTTGGTTGAAAAGAGTCATGTGATTGCTGCTGATCCATCATTTTGTTCGTCATTTTCATCGCAGCTCAACCAGGCGTTGTGGCGTACTTGATAGCTGATATGGCATCATCCGTTGGAATCCATATGTACCAGAGCAAAGTGCCACGTAAATAAAGCTGCTTCCATCCGATGACCATCTGCTGTTCATGTAAAAAGGGTTGTAATATAGGTTGCTGCAAGTAAAGGGACAGTCGAGTAAAAGCCGTGCTAATGGCAACTGCTGCTACGTTTGGTCGTGTCAGATGGGTGTGCAAGAGTGTGTGTTGCAGTATAGTGACAAGGTTGAGAAGGCTGTAGAAGACAATGCAGTAAATACATTGCTAACAGAACTGCTGGAATGAATGCTGTTGCGATTGGTTGTGGTAGAGTGCAAGAAGAGAACGTGAAGTGTCAAGAAGCGCGGGTGTTGTAGTGGGGAGCACACGCCATGGACTTCGCCATTCAGTCAGAGTTTTTCGGATCGAGACAATCGTAGGCTTGGCATGATGGGTTGAAGCAGAACAATCGTTCGCAGTGATAGTTGTACTTGAATGGGGCAACAGTTGAGAATGGGGGGAGCAAGAGGGAAGAAGCTGAGAGTGGAAGAGCTGGAAAATTAAAGAGGTCAGGCACTGTCAGACATATTCATGCACACTGTAATTAATGCATGATCTTGAGATTGCCCATTTCAAACCTCAAACTTTTACACAAGATGCTCTTGGTCATGCTGATCAACTTTGTATTGATAAAGAACCCACACTTCATTTAAGAATTTTGAATGGGAGGGTGTAATGTGGGGTTTACTATGATGGACGAAAATTCCGCACCCGCCCGGATTCATTGAAATGTCATTTAGTATGCATTATATTGGGATTGCCCACTTTGAACTTGAAACTTGGTAAGCAGGTTCGCTGAGTCATTCTGATCAACTCCATTCATTTAAAAACCGTATGCTTCATTGTGATGATTCAATGAATCGGAGGGCCCAAATATAGGACGGAAGGAACGCAAGTAGGGTGCATAGTGCACACCCCCGCAATTGCCCACCTCCATCGTGAAACTTGTTCAGACGGGTGGGCTTCGACATGCTGACCAACTCCATTCAAATAAAAACCATACGCTTCATTGTGAGGATTTGAATGGGGCCGCCGGATGATAAATGGATGGGTATATATGTATGGGGGACGGCCCATAACATCGAGATTGCCCATTTCGGACCTGCAAACTTCACACAGTATGCTCTTGGATACGCTGATCAATTTTGTTCTCATAAAGACCTCATGCTTCATTTGAAAATTGGGAATGGGAGGGTATAATGACTGATTGACTATGACCGACGGAAATTCCGCATCCGTCCAAATCCATGAAATGCCACTAAGTATACATAATCTTGGGATTCCCTCTCTCGAACTTGAAATTTGGTAAGAAGGTTATCTGAGTCATGCTGATCAACTCCATTCATTTAAAAACTGCATGCTTCATAATGAATTGCACGGTCCAAATATAGGGTATACGATGAATGGACGGGATGGACGGTTCATGACCCCCAAGATTGCCCACCTCCATCGTGAAACTTGCATACAATGGTATCGACCACGACGAGCAATTTTGTTCCCATAAAGACCTCATGCTTCACTACGAGAATATAGAGAAACATGAATATAGAGAAACAGGTACCTTTATGTTTTACCTATGCCGTAAGCATGATGGAGCTGCGTTCTCCTAATGGATTGTGTCGGCTGCATTAATGGAAAGATAAATAGCTGTGTGAAATGGCACGTGGTGGTTACACACGCACGTACTTGAGAGGTTGTATGTATCACAAATGGATGACGATGATGATTGTCTTTAGGAAGGTACGTAAATAAACAACATTCAATAATGAAGGTGTGCCAAGGTATGTGTTTGGTGATTATGGCCCGCCATTGCATAAGGCCTGAAGCCACTCTCTTATCCATAGTAAGATATACATATATATTGATTGTCACTCATTCTGAAACTCAATGAAGGATCACTTTGCACTCATGATCAAACCCACTCTTCATTGTATCATAAACGGCAGATACTTCATACAAGACCGATAACGGAACGATTTTATTCCATCTACGCTACCCTATAATTTACAAGCAAGAAGGGAATAAGCTAGCCAAGTGGAAGTGGATTCAACAATGATTCTAGCTACTTGTCCATCATGATCAATCTCCATCAAACCAAGAACAGGCCACCACTCCTCCAATGACTTGACGGCTTGTATGTACCAAAGAAAGCAATACCGTGGTCCTCTTGGGCGATGATCACCCTTGTGTGTCCGGAGCTCCATTACACATCCTCTTCTCCACATTGCCTAACAAATGGACTGTACCAAGAGTTGGCAGGCTAGTGCCATTGAGGTCCCTCTTGAAGTGGTCATCGCGGCAACCCCTTTGAAGGCTTTGCACAGCAAGTAGGTTAAGGCCGAAGAGCAGAACAAAAGTCCCTAGCACCTCCACAAGGAAAGTGATTGACTACAAATCCCACATACGACCATATACTTGAACAAGCACACAGGACATGGAACCGATGGCACCTCAACGGGGGGGGGAGATGAAACACCAGTGCAGACAAAAAAAGAATGCCAAACGTATCCCTCATACACCAAGCATAACGTGAGAGAGCTCTGGGTGCAAGAGAACCACAAGTATCAACTTCCTTTGACAAGCTGAGGAAAAGTCGCTTGTTTGGCCAGGTAGAAATACACATTGATTGTCCTTATGGGCCCCACCCTATGACCCGATTGAACCGACACGAATCCGTTTCCCCTTCGATGAACCAGTCTCACGCTTCCCAGTTGGACCAAGCTTGCTGACGATCTCGAATAGGCCAAAAGACCACTTGCGATCATATGCGCCGCACCTACTGCGTGAAGCCATAGCCATACGTGCATCTTGCCGCTGGGGGATACCAGAACGATACTAGGGCGAGGGAGTGTCCTTGGAACAATACGAGCCAGAAGGTGGAAGATTCAATAACATGCAACCCCCATGGCCAACTTTTCCCAGTCATGGTAGTGTCTAAAGTAGACAATGAATGAGTGAGAACAGACATCGCTAGGATAGAACAAGCCAACATACCTCTTGAGATGCCAAAAGTACACAGGTCCCAAATAAAGAGCACCCTATTCTCATCCAATGCAACCAAGTGAAACAAAGTAGTTGCACCAATCCTTCCCTTCAACTTAACTGTTTACACCTTCCACAAGTGGTCAACAATGACAGTGGTCTTGATCAGGGGAGAACCTGGTTGGTGGTGGTTGAGAGCAACCGTTGCCATGGCTGCGCAGCGCTGCTGTTAAGAGATGCGCGTAAAACACATTCACACGTTTTACTGCACGACCATTTACACACCACGTGATAGTCGCTGTTGTGGCAAGCGTATGTGGCCTGTGCACAGCTAGTTTATATTTCCGAGTACACGAGTAACGTCCATTTTGACTTCCCGAAGATCATTTGGTGTCACATTGTTCCTCTGGTTTATCTCATTGTCTTAGTTGAAAATGCTCATTGCTGTGGCATGCAGATACAAAAGTATCATCCACTGCTTTTTCGAAAGTTATCAAACGAATTCAATAAAGATGCGATTTGCTCTCAACAAAGAAAAAATCTGGTATCATTGTGCTGCATCTGTCAGCAACTTTTTAAGGACATTGATTATATTCTGACAAAGACACCATGGTGGTTTATCAAAACCATCCACATACACTATAATAAGCACTATATAGAGGTATTATCATTGTGATGCGTGCACTAAACACCCAAAATGTGTCTACGGACAAATTTGCAGGCCTGATAGTTGCCATCGAGGATGAACCTGCTTACAACTAAAGATCATCATGGTCAACCATATGCGACATAAATAAAGCGGAATCCTGTATCCGCTGTCTCCCGCTTCATGCGTTCAAATGCGATGGTGATCATTTTTTCATTTAGAAAGACCACCGTGATTACCGACTACATGGCTATCACAAGCACCACACACTAGGGCTGCATATCTTTATAATTGGGTACAATCATAACATTTTATTCGATTGCCTTCTATTCAGGTAATAGTACTAGTATAACAAAGCAGTTGAAGCTTGCTACTAACTAACTATCATTGTTGTCGGTGTTTGAGAGGAAGCTCTTTGTGGATCCCAATTTCCGAGTTGCTTCCTTTTATACTTTGCTCTTTCACAACGCCATGAATTTAGAATTGCTTGGTCAGTATCCCCAGCCCTCGATCGCGTCTGCAAATCAAGTAGCGTATTGACTTAACGAACCAGATCCTTGGGAACAGGAGTATCCGCAGACGATCGAAGAAACGCTCGAAGATGGCTATGTCATGACATGCCGATTCAACCGACGCGGTACATTGCTTGCAGCAGGTTGCCACGATGGACGATGCGTTGTATGGGACTTTGATACAAAGGGCATTGCAAGAAGCCTTACAGGCCACGTCAAGTCTATTGCAAGTGTCAGGTACAGGAGTAGCTTTTTCAACCCAAACGACAACTCTGACTATTGACATACCTTTTTGTGAACAGCTGGTCGCGTAACGGTCGATATCTCTTATCTGCATCAAAGGATTGGACATGTGCCGTATGGGACTTATTAACAGCCGAACGCCTTGTACGTGTACGATTCTCCTCTCCTCTCATGATGGCACATATGCATCCAAGGAACAAGTAAGCGTCATCTCCATATATGAGCTTTTGATTTTCCTTTTGTTTATCGTGTAAATCCAGCTTTCGCTTTGTAGCAGCAGTATACCAAGATCGACCCGTGGTTGTGGATATCATCAATGGCAGGACCAAGGTCACAAGACTACTGGAAGATTTGGATGAGCAATCTGGGAAGAAGTAGGTATTGAGCTATGTTGAGGCAGGTTTTGGGTTACTGAAAGTTCTTTTTCAGCACGACGATTTTCGGATCAGCTGTATCATGGAACAAGAATGGGAGCAGGATATATGTGGGAACGTCAAAAGGATATCTCTACGTTGTGGATAGTGAAACGCTCAAGGTATGGTATATCAAAATAGGTGCGTTTCGATCACAAGTAATGACGGTGGATGGAATGATATAGGTGGTTTATTCTACGAGGGTGACTAGCACTACCATCAAAGACATACATTGGAGCCGTAATGGAAAGTGAGTGAGGAAAACGATTAAACCAAAACGTCGTACTGACCCCTATAATATAGAGACATCCTTATCAATGCAAACGATCGTGTCATTCGTTATTATCGGTTGGAGAAACATGAAGGCACACCGACATTGGAGAACAAGTACCAAGACCTAGTGAACCGGATACAATGGAATAGTGCATGCTTTAGTGCGGATGGCGAATTTGTTATTGGAGGTAAATAACGTTGCTTCTTTTCTTTTGAGGTCCATACTTATGATGGTATTATTTGCAGGTTCGGGACACAAAGCAGAGCACAATATCTATATATGGGATAAGAAGATGGGAAATCTGCTCAAGATCTTGGAAGGCCCAAAGGAACCACTGGATGATTTGACAGTAAGTGTGTTAATGGTTATATGTAAATCAGTACAAGGGCTGATTGTCGTTTAATGGTAGTGGCACCCTGTACAACCAGTGATTGCATCGGTTAGCAGCTTTGGTAATATCTATATTTGGACAAGCAAACGAGAAGAAAATTGGAGCGCATTTGCACCTGATTTCACCGAGCTGGAAGAGAACTTTGAATACGAAGAAAAGGAAGACGAATTTGATGTGGTAGGTTATCCCAGGATGAGAAAGTCATGTTTGAGATTTCTAATAGAAACGTAGGTACCAGCAGAGGAAGTGTCTCGTCGCAAAGAGGATGATGAAGAAATCATTGTTGACATTACGACGTGTGAGGATGTTCAAGCATTTGTGGACTCTGAGGATGAAGGCTTGGATGATCAGGAGGAAGAGATCACGTATTTACCAGTGCTCGAGAGTGACAGTGAAGTGGAAATGGATGACGCAAGGTCAACAGGCACGGATCACCATCAGCGTTCGCACACTCAAATACATGCAACCGAATCCAGCAAATGATAGATTAGAATATCTCATCCACCTTATAGCAATACCACCTTTCTTGTACAGTTATCTTGGCACGCAGAATCAAATCGCTAGAAACATTATCATCCAACATCACCATCATCACCACCACCACCAAACAATCCCTCTTTTTCAATATATCGATCGTCAAATGCGCACACTACATCATCTATCGTTGATTGTTTGTTGTGTCTATTGTCGCGTTTAATACATTTATATTTTTCTCTCTTTCAGTTATGGGATGTACTAGTGCCAATATTATATATAAAATGTTTTGTTGTTGCTTAAGGGTCGTTCGCGCTGGATAGGATTCTAGCTAAAAGAGGATTGTGGGATCCATCCATTTGCGGTGGCAATAAGATTTGCTTCATGTTCATAGAGTTCTAATGTGCGTTGCACCATCCGCACAGCGGTCATGAGTGCTACTGCATCGCCTATCATTGTACAAAGCGGTGAGTTATGAGAAGATGCTAACGTCCTTTTCCCCTCCTCCTATATACCTTGTTGTTGGATAAAATTCACCCGAACCATGCGTAGTCTACTTGAACTAGGTAGTTGCACCTCTACCTTGAATCGTAAGAGTATTGCTTTGGTAGTTGTATCTATAAAAGCGATCATGATGAGGAAATGGAAAACATGAATGTGGGGAGCCCCTTACCATTACCAGGAAGCACCATTTCACCCTTTCTCCTCATATTGCCTTCAGAATCCTGTCGTTCAGTAATGGTTCCATCCAAGCACTATTCATGTAGCATATTAGTCATCATCATAATCCAATGGGTGTGGAGTATTTACCTCTTCAAGCACTTGTTTGATTTTTCCAATAGCCTCTCGTTCATCTCTTGCAGCACAATCAATGGAACATACTTTGGGTTGCTTAAAATGAAATAAACCCGGTAACCAGGACGATAGCCGTGGGCTTCCTTGTTGCCGAGGAGTGGTGGTGACACGTGATGCGGAGGTTAACATGGGAGATGCTGCTGTAGTAGTACCTGTTACTAATCCTGCTCTTCCAGTGGTGGGATCAACATCATGTTGTTGCGGCTGGTGAAACTGATGTCGGTGATGGAATGGTGATTGGGGTTGTGGATGAGGAGGTTGGACGATGGGTGCAGGCATGGATAAGCGATGACTTCCTTTGTTGGGTGCTTTCATATTGGTGGCAGCAGTGACAGGCTCAACCTTATTCCGTTGCCATAGATGCATGATCCGATTCAATTTGGATGGTTCTCCACCATTACTATGGTTGTTATTACTGCTGCTACTGCTGCTGCTGGCGCTATGAGCTGATACATGATCGCTTGTTGCAGCAGTTGTAGTGGTAGTAGTAGTTGACGTATAACGGGTGGATTGAGAAGGTGATTGAAATTGAGTTGGATAATGATAATGTTGATGATGACTTGATGCTGTTGTTGGCTGTACAAGGAAAGGACGTGTGGGTGTCCGAGGAGAGAGCATATGAGCGATACTGAGATGTTGTTGTTGTTGTTGGGGAGTCGACGGAGGTGGTGGAGGATTAAATATAGATGGCTGATGATGATGCTGACAACATTGATGTGGTGGGTATACTGCAGGAGCATGTTGTTGTTCTTGTTGTTGTGGTGGTGTCTCCGTTTGTTGTTGTGTTGATGGTGGAGGAGGGTTAAATATAGGTCGTCGTTGTGGCGATGGTGAGAACGTTGGCACTGGTTGACGCCTAAATGCATAAAAGGATTTCGATTAGCTAGCTTTATTTCACATGCTTGTTGATTATGCTTATACCAGATACGGTGCTGTGGTGGTCGCATAGGGCTGTGATGCGGTGGTCGAGGCGATTTAAGATTGGCAGATGCATCGGCACATGCTTGATTGTAAATAAGGTCAGCTCGGATGACAATGGGTTTGGGAGGTACTGGCGGAGGTAGATCAACATCCCCAACGTTGCGTTCTTTTCCGGCAATCTGATGCATCATCCCATCAATACCAGGGAGTGAGTCACGAGCAGATGTGGTGGTCGTTGTAGCTGCACTGCAAATAGTTGCTGGTCGTCTTCGTTTGGCAGGTGATTCAGCTACGTGAATGGAATGTATTAATAAATAATAACATTTACTTGATTCATCCTTGCCCTTACCAGTCCTTATATCATCATCTCGTTCAGTTTGCCAGTAGTTGTTTGCGTGGCGTTGTAATAGCACATAAGTGACCTTTTGCATGTTGTATCTAAATTAAAAGAAAGGTCAATGGCTGACAATGCTATTCACACAATCACATGATACCTACTCTTCATTCAAAAGCGCCTTGAGAACCTCTTCAGAGCTTAAATCAGTCCATAGCACCTTGAGAGTTTCCAGTAATCGATCATCAATTTCGGAAGCATCCGATACGGGTCGACCAATCTCAGATGCCGTGGGAGGATCAGGTAAAATGGATGGATTGATCGGTGGATCAGCAGTAAACCAAGGATGCTGTTGTACTTGTTTCATCTAGAATGATCCACCCTCCTTATCAGCAAGTGACCAGATGTACCACCCACTCTCATTGTACTTACCGTTAACCTTTTCTCTGGATGAATGACTAGAATCTTTTGAATAAGGTCACGAGCTCCACTTGATACGTAGTCTGGCATTTTGTATTTTCCAATCTTGACCTTGTTGAGTAATTCTCGAATATTGTCGTCATCAAATGGCAAATGCCCACAGAGCAATGCGTACAAGATGATACCACAGGACCAAATATCAGATGCTGAGCCATTGTAAGGTACGCCCTAGAATGATGGTGGTAGTGGTGGTCAATGCACGCTGGCTGGATTGGTTACACACGAATTCATGCTTACATTAACGATCTCTGGGCTTGCATAATGCGGGGATCTAGAATGTCATGCCGACAAGGTTGTCAATATCATCCTATTACAAGGCGCAATACACGATTTCCACTTACCCGCAACTCGTCTCTAGCAATGATCCTGCAGGTTGTAATGAAGCCATTCCAAAATCAGCAATCTTGATATTCTTATCCTTGTCCAATAGCAAGTTCTCAGGCTTGAGATCACGATGACTATCCTTGAATGTGTTATCTGCTGTATCCACCCAATATCATTTCCATGACAACGCAATGACTCTATGTCATGCAACACATACCATATCAAATGACGATGACAATAGTCCAAACCAAAGATGATTTGTTGAAAGTATTTGCGAGCCTCGGGTTCAGAGAGTCGTCCCTGGGAAACAAGATAATCGAATAATTCTCCGCCCTGCACATACTCCAGGATCAAGTATCTAATGGATATAATAGGCATCAATGAGATACGAAAGCTGACGGGTACGCTCGTGTATATATAGGGTGCTGACATGGGTGCTTACAGATTGGGTGAATCCGAGAGGTCAATCACGTCGAGTAAGCTCATAATATTCGGGTGGTGAATCAGTTTCATAATGGCGATCTCTCGTTTGACAGCACGTTCGACAGAAGCATTTGTGGCAAGGTGTGATTTGGAGATGATCTTGATGGCAACCTTTTCACCCGAGACCTTGTGTATGCCAAGTTTGACACGACCTGTAGTTGATTGCACGCATGAGCAACAAGGAATAAAGACGTGGTGGCGTGCTGGGGGGCGGGAATGAAAAGAAGAGGTTGAATGAAAATGTTCCCAAACACGGTACCTGAAGAACCTTTGCCCAAGGTCTTTCCAAGCCAATAATCGCCGATATCTTTTCGTCGTCGACCTGTGCCTGGTGAAAGGAGAGGACTGAGGTTTGGAGGAGGGATGTGATGTTTGCCGGGTGATTGGGGCTTTACAATGATTCGACGTTGTGGTGCAGGAGATGTTGGATTAAATGATGGCATAGCACAGACACAGACAGACACACTGGCGGAAAAAAAAGGGGGAACAAGTTACAATAAAAGCAAAAATGAAGTAAAGGAAGAGAGTGTGTGATTGTGTAAAAAGAGGAGAACGAGTAAGATATGAAAGGACCAACAATGACGAAAGGATGTTGGGGTCAACCACTCTCGGATAATTAAGCAAACCAACTTTGGCGCGAAAAACGAAAAAAGAGCAAAACGCTAGGATGGTAACAGTATCATCCACAGTGGCACATATGCTAGACAAAGGAATGTGTTGTATGTGTATATATATGTGGGTGTGTGTTGGTGATGCGTACATACTACAGCATATGTATGTGCACTTGTTTGTGTGTTTATGATGCCTAAGCGAACGCGACGTATGGTTGGTGAGAATGATGGCCATCCCCCTCCCCACCAACCAACACCACTCACACGAGAGTCTGTCAACTATCCTGGCCAAAACCGATCATGATTAAACCCCATTGTGCCCGCGGAATATGCACTGCAACCCTTCCCTTCATGCACGTTTTCAAATAGGAAGATTTTTTCCTTTCCATCTTCTTCCTTTATTTATGCTTGCCACGTTCGAGGTGTGGATCTTGACCGGGTAACCAAATCCTTCTTGAATCCGTGATTCAAATACTCACTTGTTACAATAAACAATCATCCGAAGCAATATTATTATTAGCAGCAGTATACCTTTGTTGATCTTTTTTATACCACTTTATCAACACTTGTACTCGCTTGATACCAATGACTTTGATGTTGTTTTATAAAACAGAGACAAGATCATCTTTACTATAGATTTCATTGCTACAAATAACCATCACAAAGCATATGGATGAGCTGTTGTATGCTGATGCCTATCTCTGGCTGAGCACCTAGCTCATGGAAAAGTTGCGATAGTTGTGTCAAACGTGCGTGTGTCCAAACAGCAATATCGTCACGAGCATCACCATGGGTGGTGGTGGTGGTGGTGGTGGCCAATGAAGTAGGGAGTGAGCTCGTGGCGGTAGCATAAAACAAAGGTACGTATGCAGTGCAAGCTTAAGTGCATGAACAAGCATATGGCTGCCAAGAATGCAAGCGTGGTGTGTAATAGTACCCAGTAAATGGCTTACATGCTGCTCTATGCGTTCTGCTGCATAAATGTTGTGTGATGATAAGAATGTCATATCGTGGATCACACTCAAATAAAGCTCAAAGACGCTTCCGCCTAGTGCTGTTTCTGCTGATGATGTATGAGTATAATAATAATGGTGGGGATGATGGTCATCGTGACTAAAGGAGCCATTGCGATAGCGTGTGGTGATTTGTACCAATGCATCCAAACCACGATGTCCAGATGAAAAGTGTTCCAAAGCGCCTTCACAGTCAGTGCACCATTTGATCCACGTGCTTCTTTGCTCTATCAGTCCAGACCAAAAAGCAATCAAATAGAGCATAGCTCGTATCCTGTGAACTGCTGGATCATGCACGTTGAGAGCCCATAGCCGATTATGCATATCCCTGGCTCGATCGAGATAAGAGGGTGTGCTGTACTCCAGAGGAGATAAGCTGCCAGCGATAACTTCTTGATACTTGTAAAGTATAAGCAGCACTTGGATAGTATCGATATTGGCGGGGGATCGTTCAAGCTGTTCGTTCGCCTGATCAGCATAGGATGATGCTAATGTCAACATGTTGGGTCGTGCAACTGCACAGGAAAGAGCAAGCAACGCACAGCGTAACAAATGACTCATATAGCCTTGCTGATGGTGTTGGTGGAGGTCACCAAGGATAGGGAAAAAGGGATGAATATCACAAAAATAAACATCGAGCAACTCGTGTTCCAAATCTTCCAGGGATTGTTGCGGATGACTGCTGTATACAAATGAAGGCATGCTGTTTGGGTATGTCGTGGCGGTGCATGTGCTATTTACATCAAGAGGTGGGAATACTCCATATATCCATTGCACTAGGTTCTGATAAGATGGGCTTGGTTTTCCTTCATCATTGACAGCTGCTACTGGTGCTTGTACTTGCGTTGGTGCTGATGAAGTTCCTGTCATTACCAATACACGCTGACGTTTATTTCTTTTGCTTTTGAAGACGGATGATGCTTTGTCTGATGACACAGCCTTCATCTTGGGTGATGGTGTTGTTGCTGCATGTGGACGATGTTTGGCAAAGATACACACAACACCAGCCTTGCGACAATTGGAGCATGATCGTGATCCTGGAATACCGACATCACACCTTATTATGCCAATGTAACAAAAATGAGACAAAAGTGTCAATAGCATGTCCTGTCTCACGTGTACAAGGATGATTTACTTTGATTTGCGTCGACGACAAAAGTCGCATGCTTGCGAGACCTTGAGCTTACTAAAGCGATCAGGGCTGGCCATGTCAACAAAATAATATTCAATGGGCTTTTTTGCACTGGGGTTTCGGGTAGCAGTAGTAGTCGTTGTATTAGAAGACATTGAGAAGGGTGGAAGGAAAAGGAGCTGCAGAGGTAAATGATGCATCGTCGTCATTTTAAGAGAAAAATATGTGAGGCGGTTCCAGGATGATGGGGCGTATACCCAAGAAAGGCAAAGTCGAATCCCAATAAACACTTACTATTCCTTGTGGCACAAAAAGCGATACGCGTATGGATCCAGCAATTGGCCATGTCGGCTGATATGATCCCCCACTGATGTTGCATGTTACACCAAACTCCTATGAAATGTCGTCGTCTTTGACAATGGTAACTCACATTTAGACTATTCTTTGATCGATAATAATAAAGAGGTGGAGAAAAAATGCAAAACCATGCATGTAATAAGAGTCTATGTTTAACCCATTATGTGGGGTCTCTCCTTGTTCTCACAGATTTCGATTGGATACCATTGCTCGGATAATGCATATGTCGAAAGCATGCTGCGCGCTCAAACAGTAAACAAAAAATGTTAAAGAGCACTTTACTATCACATGTTTTTACCCACGGAATACTTATTCTTGATGTCCATCGATTGATTGCCGGTTGTCGTAAATAAATGCGATTACTGCAACAAGGTGGGGAATGTAGAGCACCAATCCGGAGAAACTAAAAAGGAGCCGTAATTGTTTGTGCTTTGTGGGGAAAATGCGGCCCAGACCTTTGAGTCGGCAAAGAATCCGTTGTATTATCTTGTTCTCGCTCTCCCACTTTTGCTGTCAAAGCGCCCCCATGTCCTTCGTTGCACAATATCGAATTTGCTAGTCCAGTCGGATCGTGGCCGGTCGATAAGATATTGCCTTTTGATTTCTAGTGTCCATGCGACATGCGATACATAGGCTTAGCACGCACGCACATTCTACTCCTTTGTTTACATTATTCGATCCACCATGGATCGTTTTCCTTCCTTGTTGGCATCTTTCGTTGGGCTTATCGATATCTGGCTTAATTGGGCACCTGGGGAATTGCAACTACTGACAAGGTGGCGGTTCATTATGATGTGCCGTTCTTATTTTTCGCACACCGGGTCAAAAACATTGACATCTACGGCAAAGCTAAAAATGGACATTCTGAGATGCTTGATTTAATAACAATGTATAGGATGCAGATGCAGATGAGACATCACATTTGTTGGGTAGGTGGTGGTGTTTATACACGCCATATACAGAAGAACACGAGGTAAACGAAGCTTGATAACGACTAGTGCCAACCTTCTTTAACATAATCACACGCGAGCAACAACAAAACAACGCAACGCAATGAGGTAGATAGACATGGTGTTGATCAATTACTACATATACAGGCTGGATTCTTATTCTATAATCGAAATTCTTGATCTTGGATCCATATGGACCTACAAGTGATCGGCAGCTGTCGATAATCAAGATTCGAATGCTGTGTAACCATTCTACATACAAGGAAGGTGACCCATCCATGCTTAGCTGCAGTAAACTAGTTTTGATACTTTATTATCAAAGAAGGAGAGCTAGTCATTGTTTATCAGAAAATCAACATGTGCACACGGTATTGCCAGCGCAGGAAAATGAGAACTTGCATGAGAAAAGAAGACTCATCTCAAGCAGCATTGATGATTTCCCTCCAGAGGGTGCCTACATTGCTTATAATCGTTATCCATGCAATGGATTGACCTATAGAGAAGAGAGGCACCATTTCATTGTAGGGATCATATACAGATACTTTCAAATGATATGGGGTGCCTTGATTCACTGAAAAGGTCGAGCTACCTCTACTTACTATACCCTTGATGATAAGATTTTTAGCCATCCATGTGATGGTTTACGCCTTCATTGTTGTTTATGTACTAGAAGCTTCTCGCAATACGAAGAGCAATCATAGAATTTAAGGATTTGAAGCGTGCCATGTATGTGTGACACAACCTTTGTTGGCTGTGCTGGGCTTGTTATTTGCCATCCTCCGAAAATTTGTACAAGCGGAGGGATGTGGGTGATGGGAAATCTTTCCTTCTCTTTCTTTTCATCCACACAAACGGTATGTTATCCATCCATCCATCCATCCATCATCCTCTTGAGTCACTTGCAAAGCATCCATCACAAATATGGATGCCACTTGCTTGAGACGCAGCAGCGATGCTTTTATGAATCGCTTCCAAAAAGGAAGACGACACTCATTTAAGCGTACGTGCTAATTCCCCTTTTTCCTCCCCTTTACAGTTATAAGCCATGGTCCGTGTTTCCGTTTTGAACGACTGCTTGAACGCCATCAACAATGCCGAGCGCCGTGGTAAGCGCCAAGTTATGATCCGCCCTTCTTCCAAGGTCATTGTCAAGTTTTTGTCGGTTATGCAGAAGCATGGTAAGCTTAGAATACGAATCTTGAAATCATGATGTGTATATATCTCTAACATCCTTTATTATCAAGGTTATATTGGCGAGTTTGAGGAAATTGATGATCACCGCTCTGGCAAGATTGTCATCCAATTGAACGGCCGTTTGAACAAGTGCGGTGTTATCTCCCCTCGCTTCAACATCAAGTTGCAGGATCTTGAAAAGTGGACCTCCAACTTGCTCCCCTCCCGTCAATTTGGTTATCTTGTTTTGACCACCTCTGCTGGCATTATGGATCACGAGGAAGCTCGTCGCAAGCACGCTGGTGGCAAGATTCTCGGTTTCTTTTATTAAACACAATTCAAAAACAATAAAAAACGACCAAAAACAGCACGTCTTGGCTTGTGTCTTTCTAATGTATATTGGGTTGATGATGACATAAAATGCTTTATTGATCATTGTCTTTCATGTCACGATTAAGGATATAGAAACCGACGAGGATAAGAAGACTTCCAATAATGGTAGCTGTGGGGATCATAACACCAGTCACCAGGACGTCAACAATGGCAACAGCAGGGACCGTGAGCATGACACCGACGGCAGCAAATACGGGGTTGGCCAAAGAAATGACACACATAAAGGTGGCGTTGTAAATGACACTCATGGAGCCGACGCACAAAATATAGCCAAAAGTAGCGGGATCAGGCATTTGAAATGTTTCATATCCGGTCCAGTGCAACAATGGGATCGGTATCCATAGCAGCAACAATGTCGCAAATCCGATGCCGGTGGTGACAACGTTGGCAAAAAGAACAGAGGGTTGAGGAGGAGAAGCAATCTTTTTGTAAAACACCTCGTAGAATCCATAGGTAGCAGCACATGTTGTAGCAACGAGAATACCCAGTAGACCCATAATACCCGACTTGTCGTCACCGTTATCATTGTCATTGTCGTCGGCCCAATACGCCATAATGCCGACACCGATGATGCATAACAAGACAGCCATGACCTTTGATCTCATGATGGGGTCACCGAGTATGATGATGGAGAATAGATACGCAAAGAAACAACCGGTATTGTAAATGGCGGTGAGTGTGGACATGGTTGTCAGGTTGACGCTGACAAACCACAAGTAGGCTGGCAGGGTGAGTAGAACAGTGATGGCAATGATGCGATAGATCCATCGTCGTGGACGTGGTTCCAAGGAAGCAGCTGATTCGATGACCTCTTGTTTACACTCTTTGATTGTCAGTCGGATCAAGTGCACGATATTCTTGTGTGGCATGTGTCGTCGAGCAATACATTCGGCAACCAGTTGCAAGACTCCCATAAAGATGTATCCACAGTGACCGACCCATCTATCCTCGATATAAAGTATCATGTTGCGATATCACACACCCCCACAACCCATCAATAAAAGAGAGAGATAATAAAGGGGGGGATAAAGGATAAAGAGAGACAAGGTGTGGAGAATACTTACAGAATGAAATAGGGCTTTTGATAGTTGGTGGTTCGTTGGACATACTGTGCTAGCTCTGTTTGAAGGACAAAGGAAACCACACAGATTGTCAGCATGACAGTAGCAAGTAGAGACCGGGATGTTCGTGCCTGAGGCTCATTCTCTTGAATGGGAACCGCTTGGTAGATGGGAGACGATGGCATAACTGCGTGCGGTAATAGAAAATTAGATATATCCAAAAGGAAGAAAGGGTCTCTTTCTTTAACTTCCAACCAGCTTTTATCTCACCTTATTGGCTACATCGGAACCATGTGGCATGAAGCAAGAGCAAATGAAAAACGGGTACTTGTGCAAAGACATTTCCTCCATGGAGCCTCCCTTGCAAGATAGCTTATTGTACTTGTATTGAAGATCAAGGAATTGATGGTGGATCACAAGAAGCGTGCTGAACGACGACGCGCATATTATGAGTCGCGGGTAAATTCGACATAGTGCGTGTGTGTGTGAGTACACTTTCATTGACGCATATCCGAATCTGCTTGTTGATAGCTGGGTGATCCACGGCAATTGCTACGTGTTATTGGCTCATCATGCAAGTTGTATCCTGATGCAGAGCAGTATTACTATCACGAGAACACTGATAATTTGTAAGTCATTGGATGGGAGGTTCTTCATCATCATCATCATGCATTTTACCAACAACAATCCGGTATCTAGGATGCCGTGGCCAGTGGATCCCGACATTAGAATTGATCGGTATGCAACAGGACATGTATTACACACCAGGTCAGGCTATTCATGACACTTTTTTGTGTACGCAGGTTTGATGGTCGATCACTACTTGATTACATCCCTGGTCCCTATACCAAGCAAGAGTTTGCAACAAAGCAAGATAAGGATATTCAGGACGAGCTCAATTTTGAACGATATCATGATTTGGTGGAGATGGAACGGCTGCAAGGTAGATAGTATATGACCTAAGGATGAAAATATCATACATTGGGCTGATTGTCCCTTGTAGTGGAAGAGAAGCAACGTCTCATTGAAGTGGAAACCGAGTGGACCAAATTATTGGATCGACACAAGGCCTTGTTGGCTATGCTAAACAACACCGGCAGGTAAACGTTGCTATGGCTATTTTTGCCCATTCCTTGTTAACCCCAAACATTGGTATAGATCAAAATCGCAGAGCTTTCACACCTTTGACTATGGTACAAACGACTCAAATGAGAATATGGATCATGAACAAGAATCACAACTATTGAAAGATATCCTTTTTTTATTCAATTGACGGTCCATGTGCGATTCTGGAATATCAATTACCTTGACTGAAATGTTTACAGGCCGATATCTTGCAATATGTTGACGACTTGACTGACAAGGACAGAAGGATCTTGAATGATATGGCTGAAAAGTATGGTATCCAAAACTACGGTCGACTTTTGCGCATGGCCAAGAAGGACCGGGATGATGAACTGCGAGAATTACAAGCAAAACAGGTACAGTAGTAGTAGGAGGATTGGGGTATCGAGTTGGATGATGGGTGGTGTCTCACACACACATGTGCGGTTAAAGGGCAAGTCGAAAGAACGCGGTGGTCGACGATCACGTGATGCTTCAAGGGAGAGAAGACGATATCGATCGGATCGAGATAGCCCTAGGTAAGATCATTGAGGTATCTCTGATAGTTATGTTATATTCACCAGAGCATGATAGACACGATGATAGATATTATCGCAGCAAGAATATGCGGGATGAGAGCTCTGATAGCGATGCATCTGTCGAGGATAACCCCGTGCAATCAGACGTGGTGATTGAATTCAGCTCAGCGCCTTCCGAGAAACAAGAAGTGGATGTTGAAAAGCCAAAGCGAGTTACAGGAGCATCATCTACAACAAGTAATAGGTATGCAGGTCCATCTTTTCGATATCCCTTGGCTGATCACAGTAACATTATTATAGCAGGTCAACGACAAAAAGTGAGCCTCCCAAAAAACTGACACCAATGGAAAAGCTGAAACTCAAGATGCGTCAAGGCCTTGAAAAGCAGAGTAAGTCTACTTGCCATAATCCATCGCTTTATCTTATGGTTGCTTTTAGTTCATTCTGAGGAACGCGAGAAGCGATGGCGTGAGCGTGAGCAACAGCTGGATGAGATCAGAAGCACGTACAAACAAGATTCAGCGAATGATCAACATGAACGTGAATCAAGTAACCCGACCACTTCCAAAACGACAACACGTCGATATTACTCGCCTAGCTCGTCTTCAGCAGGATCACGCTCACCTTCACCACCGCCATCCAAAAAGTCATCCGATAAACGACATCGATCCAGGTCGAGGTCTTATTCGCCACGCAAAAAGTCCTCCTCTCATAGACGTCAACGCTCCCGTTCTCGTTCCCGAGATTCAAAAAGATCTAGGAAGCGATCTCGTTCAAGAGAAAGATATTCGAGTTCCAGGAAAAGACGATATTCCCCAGATGACAGATCCCACAGCAGAAGGCGGTCCCGTGATTCGAGGAGATGATAGGATGATGCTATTGTATAGTTTATGCTTCAACGTACCAGAATAAACGAGGGACGCATTAGAGTGGCATTGTTGTAACATATTTGTGTGATGGCACGGTGGTGGGTTGTTGTCAAGATACTGCTTGTTTGTCATCTTTGAAACTTTGCATCTCGCCCATTCTTCCCCAAAGTATATGTATAATGGATGCAGTGATTGTGGATGGTCCTGTTTCATATGTATGCAGAGTGGCGGATGTACATTGGTGCATGCAAGACGCAATCTTCTGCATAGTCGAATAGATGGCACATGTCATTGAAGTTTATCAATTAAAGTATATGACTTATTATTGCAGGTCCTCTTGCAAGGAGGAACCAGGTGACCCGGTTTATTATCAATGTTATGTTACAAGAAAAGACAATAAACGCTCAGCGTGTATTACAAGTTATCGGTTATTAGAACGAGGAGCTACATAGAATCCAATCGTTGCTATGGGCAACAACAACTATTTGCTGATGCAGATTGACGTAACCATTCATCGATTTTTTGCCTACTCGGACGCCGACCGAGACTGGAACCATTGGAATGATCGTCCTTGACAATGAAAAATGTTGTGGGATTGTTGATTATCACTACACGCGAAAAAGTGACACGGCGATAGGATGTATCATCGTCCTCCTCCTCCTCCATTATCCTCTCCTCTTTTTCCTCTTGTTGGGTCAATGGAGAGATAGTTGCCGTTGCTGCACTGCATTGCTGAAGGTACCGTTGTTGTCGCCTTGCCCTGACACGCATATTGTGCACATGACGAGAATGGAGAAATTGAAGCATGTAATAAGAGGAAAGGAGTGAAAAAAGGAGGAGAAATACAACGATCACGAGCACGAGCCACGATCATCTTTTATATACACGCGCGTATATCCACATGCATAAAACACGACAACAAGGCCTCACTCTAGTGGTGATGTTCAAGGTGCTTATCCGGCATATGCAATGCATGAACGTGCTCGCATCACAACAAGGAATAAATCGCGCTCGTACATGAAATGGCGAGGTTGCACGCCTATCCTGGTGGAAAAAGCAGTCGTATTCCTAACATGGTGCAAGTAACATCATGGGTAATGCATAAACGCTTAATTCATGGAAACAATCGAAAGGTTTGGCACAGGATGGTCATTCACCTTGACCTCTTCATGCAGGGACCCACTATAGACCGTGATGACTGTTTTGCACTTGGATAATATAATATATGTACACGTCGTCGATCAGCAGTCTTTATTCTTTTATGCATGCCGCCCACTTGTCATCTATACTGCTATTGCCATGGAAACGGTATCCATGCTCTTCACATCCAAACGGTATTTGTGATATTCCATCATCATCCCTCGATACGTCGTCATTATGGCAAGTTCGTCACGGCATCAATGGCGGTATCATTTTCCACACCATGTCTGGACCCTCCTCTTGTACACATACGTGCAATTAAAGGAAGAAGCATCCTGTTTCATAGTAATTATACTTGTTGCTGCATGTGCTCGATAAGCCTGCATCCACGCAGGCGCTATTACATCTTTGTACTTTTTGCCCGCCCTGGTGCATGTAAGTTTGCTATGGCATGTGTTCTCCCACATTGGTCCGTTTGGCATGACGTTCATCATTATGCTGCAGCTTTTGACACTGACGAATGTAAAACGTAAGCCATATTTCAGCTTGCAGATCATTTATCCAAGGTGCTTTATATAAGAGATAAAATCAGTTTTTGTTGCTATATAATAAGGGCTCCACTGTACTACTATGTTCAATGTGATGAGGACCTGCACTGTTGTTGATGATGAGGAATAAAGGATCATCCCGTTTTTCCATGCATCAATCCGGCCATGCGACAAACAAAAAGAAATACCATGGTTTGTTTTACAATTGGTATGCATCTCCTATGCGAGTATAAGCCTATGCTAATATCCCCATATCCATCCTAACCATCCGAACAGGCAGCAACAGCAGCAGCAGCAGCAGCAGCACACGACTGGTAGCATTCAATATCGCCACCTTGGCCACAGTATCAGCCACTTTATAATCCAGGCCAAAGTAGATATGCCTACATATCACCGAGTTGTTGTTTTGCTTTATTCTTGGTGCGTATATTACTACTAGTATAGATGACAGAATCTTCACAATATGTTGTATCCATGTCAGTAGTCAATGTCCTATAAAGAAGCATGCACATCTGTGAGCACCACTCTCCTTCTCCTCATGGGTATAATCCTTCCTTACCTTTGCATCGCAATGTGCACGGACCCTTTCAAACGTTTTAAGCATTTTCCGCCGAGCTCCTAATGCAGCAACACCTCTCGCTTCCAATTGGGCATCATCCATTTTGATGATCTCCTTCCAGTCGAGTTTTTCAAATAAACTTGTGTACTTGTGTAAACGTAAACGCCTAAACCAGCCTGGGATATCTACAGTAGTAATAATGTCAATGGATCATCCTTCCTCTGCTTTGATGATGTTCATGTACCTTCCAATTCTTTCAAATCAATCGTCGATGGCTCGGCTGGTTTCTTGTTGTTATTGTTGCTGCTGGATGTTACGCTGTTGTTAGAAACTGATGTTGTTGATCCACCACGTTGACTTGAAGAAGACGATGATGAAGTTGATGAAGCGTCATGATGCTTATCCCATGATGATGGCAATGGTGAATGATGCTGCTGCTGCTGCATATGAGTTGACTTTGCATTGTTCTTTTTTTCATCTCGACCTCCTCCCATGGCGAATGTCAAATCGGGACGTTTTGTCCAAGCAGAGATATCAACTGATTGGGGTCGTGGTCTGCGATCGCCAATACTTCCCACAGATGATCTGGCACCTGATGAGGAGGATGACATGGATGCTGAACCTGCAGCAGCAATGGATGTTTGTATCCCAAGATCTCCTCCCCAAGTTGATCCTCCTCCACGCAAAAGATAACCGCTGCCTTCAATCACAGATCGGGGTCGGCCATTATTAGTAGTTGTCGTAGTAGCAGAAGAAGAAGAAGTAGGGGGAACAATTGAGGATCCACCAAAGAGGTCCGACGACATTAGAGGATGGTAAAGTCGGTGATCGCCAAGTACATCATTTCCAAGTTTGTTGCTGACATTAGTAGAAGTAGAAAATGCTGCTACTGGATGACTCAATCTCCTTGAAGCGAATGCTTGTTGTTGTTGTTGTTGAATGTATCCTAATATATGCGTTGAATGAAATGAATTCATTGTCTTCAATGTCAATAATGAAATTACCTGCAGGGGATGATGATTCAAAATCACCCGACATTTGCTTCAAGACCTTTGTGAAGAATCGTGCATTGTCCTTTGACATGTGCTGAAGCAATGTGTAGACGGCGGCCAATTGCTCTGTGTCACTCAGTAATCGAAACCAATGATCAACATGGTTGAGATCCCCCTTGAAGCCCTAGGGATATTATATATAAGTATCCTGCAGCAGCAGCAATGTTGAATCGAAGTTTACCTGCTCCATTGTAGCATTGATGATGCCAGCCATCTTTTGATCATACTCTTGCGATTCGAATGATAAGCCATTATTGTTACCTATTTGATGTATATATATTAGTTGGAATCCATCATGTCAATAAGAACAACGTACGGTGCTGGTGTAGACGGGGATCAGCCAATGGAGAGTGAGAATTGTAAGCAATGTGTGGCATGTAGTCCATTGATCCCGGGAGTTTGGTAATCCAAGAGGGATGTGAGTAAAAAAAGAAGATAAAAGAGAGAGTGAGAGAAAAGAAAGAGAAAGAGAGAAAGAACGTGTACGTTTGCAAGTGTGTGTGAGTGAGTGAGTACGAAAAAAGGAGGATGGAGTAGAAAATGAAAAAAGTGTCGCGGGAACCTGCCATATCCCAGTTGCAATTCGTTCATGCAGGTCTTACCCAATCACAACTACGTAACACATGGCCGTGAGCACTACTATACTCTCATCCCCTTCCCTTACCCCAATCAGATCCATCCATCCATCATCATCATTATCATCATTATCCACAGACAACATGTGCATATCAAAAGAAAACTTTAATATTCCCCTCTTCTTCATTATCCCCTTTTTACTTCTCCTCCTGTCTATATTTTATGAACGTAATATATAATATCGTTGTTGGTGGTTGACCAGGAGGATAAAGGTGGGTCGATATATATATAAAGTTTGACACGAGTGCCCCAAACAACCCAAATGGATAATACTATACATGCGTGTGCGTGGGATTCAAAACTTCTTTTCTTTTCGACAAATAGGATGATATCTCTCTCCCTACTTGCTCACATCAATAACCACTACCACACACGCACACAGCAACAGCATTTAGCTGCATTGCATCATGCGTGCGTATCATTCCATCATGTATGCCACAAAACACAAGCAAGTGCCTATCCGCTTTGGTGGGTGACTGTCCAAATATGTGTATCGAATTTTGACTATGCTACCCATCATCATGGTGACCACCAATGTCCCATGGGCAGCATGTGTTACACAAGTGGGCTGTTGAATGGTGCCACATCCACAAACTCCAACCCACCCGTCAATTTCTGACATACGATGGATGTGTGCAAGCAATGTTTTTAATTTGTGCTGCATGTTGCAAAAAGTGAAAATGCTGTCAGTCGAGATCTTGATAGGTTGACATATTTTTGTTAATGATGACCTTCTAGATAAGATTTCAGAATCAGGGGGTTGGTAGAGCGAGAAGGCGGGCTATAATCACGGCGAACCAACGAAATCATATGCGAACGGTTGATATTTATCGGCGGAAGTGTACCGGTCCTTGAATATGAAATCACTGCATTATCATCGGATCAAGACAAGGGAATACTCAGGTTCTTTTTCCCAAGAATGTAAAAGTGGAGTGTGCAATGAGGTCCGGGAACAAGAGCAGTGCGTCTATATATATAAAAGTACATATACATGTATTATGCATAAGCGTGCAGACCCATGGGGGTAGAAGAGTGTGAATGAGTGTGGGATAGATATAACCCCGTCTCGATTTATGGAGAAGGATAAAGAATTAAAGAGATCCAACTTTTAGTGAATGCATCATCCAATGCAGCGTCGATCATGGGGTGTGTTCTTTATTCATAGAGTTAGAGGAAAGAAATGTGATTGTGAATGTCATGTAGCAATGTGGCAAACGAGTTGAAAAAGATATGTCTGTTTTGATATGTACAAGAACTATAATAATCATGAAACGGGGTAACTATGTTATGTTAAGCGTGCGTGGTGTGGTGTGTAAGTGCCATCCACCATTAAGGGGGGGAGGGAAGAGAGGACCACCCTCATCTTGCCCCCCGATCTTTTGTATCATTTTCCCTTTCTCATTCACACTTGTACTCTTTTTCACTTTTTTCCCAACGCTTCTTTTCCTTGCTTTCTTTCTCTCTCTCTTTCTCCCTTTTTGTTATCCAACCACATCTTGTATCTACAAAGCAATACTTTATTACTATTACTACAACTTTCTAGTACTACTACTACTACTACTACTACTACTACACTACAACAGCGCACGTTTATCATCCACATCTTGCCAGGAACATCTATATACTCTGGTCTTGTACACACAACACACACCCACATATATCCATGTTGCAGTTGAACGATTCGTCGTCGTGCGTGAATAGCAGCAGTGCCCTAATGGGCCTACCCAATGAGTTACTCCTGTACATTCTTAAAGAGTTTCTTGATTTGGGTGACTTATGGCGATTGTTACAGGTGTCAAGAGCGTTCCGGTACTTTGCCGTGCACACCATTCACCGTCGTTGGAAGATTGAATTGTCACCAGAGACGACCATGAAGATTCAATGTCGAGCTGCTCTTATTGCGTTGGAAGGTTTATCTTGTCAGCTGTCTACAACCCAGACCAAAGTCTCCACTCCAACAGCTTCTTTTGCATATTCATCCAACCCCGCCGCCGCCGCCGCTGCAGCAGCAGCAGCAGCCTCTTCTTCTTTCTCCGCATCCGCCATGATGGATCTCTTGGAAGATGAAGACGATGATGATGATGATGACCCAATTGATCAAGGTACAACCACTACTACAACAGCAACAACAACCATGTATCCACAAGAGGATGAGGATCAAGTAATGGCAGATGATACTGGTTTCATACATCATCATCATCATCATCACCATAGCAACAACAATCATCACCGCCATCATCAACATGCAGCAACAGCATTGAATCCACAACGTCTATTGCTATTGGATGACGATGACGATGATCATCACGTGTTTGATACGAGAATCAATATACATCAACGACGGGAACAACGACGAGGGGATATGATGGAAGAAGAATCAAGTCATCATGAGGAAGAGGAAGAAGAGGAAGAGGATAAGCATTTCCAACAATTGATGCGACGCGAGGAGCGATTACATCAACGTATCATTGCCGGCATTTCATCCTACAAGCACAAGTATGTTCTTATTGAGGACATTGATATCCGCAATCGTATTCGCTCAGCAGTGGATGTTGTCTTTCATCATGCTGTGTTCGTTGCTGCAGTGTCCCGTGCACCTGTACGTTTGGCTTGTACCCATGCCAGTTCCACCAACCGTGCTCAAGCTGCCATGATGGTGCGTTTACTCACTCGTCTCGATGCCGCATTCCCAGCTTGTTGTCGTGAAATCACCTTTACTCTGGCAGACAACATAAAGGCTTTTCTCGAGTACACGGGCTATAAGCTATTGGCGATTGCTGATAAATCCAAGGGTGGTGCCGTTTCAGCTGAGCATATTTATTCCATGGTATTTGGTCCTGCTTGTCAATCATCCATCTTGTGTTGCAGTTTCAATCACAATGCACCATCAAGGCGACCCTCATCTTCATCTTCATCATCATCATCCACCTCCAGCACAAAGAAAACAACGCAGCAAATATCACAGAGCTTACTAGTGACATTACACAGCATATCAGCATGCTTTGATTTGATGGGTGCAGCCTTTGTAGGCAAGCTCTTGAGCGAAAACCATATTGAATGTGCAGTACAACGAACATGTGAATTGCTCTCGGATCCACATTTACGACCTGTCAAACGAGCACTCTTGGTGGATTTACTCGAAGGTTGGCTTACTATCAAGCGTGGTTTGGTTGCAAGTGAATTGTGTAGGTGGGTCAGGCTGGAAATTGAGAGATGTGATCAACAACAAGCGGCGGCTGTAGCAACATCTTCTTCTTCGGCTTCAGCTTCCTCAGCACCTTTTACACGACAATCCACAACAACTTCTTTACCGCCACTCGCTGATATTTTCACCCAGTTGCCATTAGCTTGATTTCTTCATCCATTCATCCATATCCATCCTCCTTCATCCTTGTCGCCAACACACACACACACACACGTCACATAACATGCTCTTTATCTCTTCCTGTCTCTCTCTCAAGAACATATATAATTATACCCCTCCGCCTCTTTATATTCTCTTTTTTGTGTTTCTTCATCATCGTAGTAAAATAATAAAAAAAGAGAGAATTTCATGATTCGTATAATAACGCCGCGGGAACGTGAGAGATAATCAATAACATTGTACAACTACTACTACTGTATTCAATAAGAGGAAAAGGGAAGGGAGGGAGAGAAAAGAAAAAGACATCATAGGTAAAGAGAAAACGTCCCCCGCCTTGTTTGAGCCATTGTGCATTATACAGCCCATTGTGGTGGTTGCGATGTGTCGCCAGGCATAGCATGATGATGATAGTGATGCGTGGTTGTGGTGGTTGTGGTTGTCGGTACTGCTTGACTCGTCATAGTGGTCGAAGTAGGATGATGCGGCATCATTGCCGGATGAGTGGATTGAATAATCTGCTGGTGCTGCTGTAGTGGGTCATCATAGCCGAATAGCTTGGCGTCAGTTACCGCTCTTGTAGGATCCCAATCAAACCCAAAAGGTTGCACTGGATAAGGTCCCAAACTATACGTATTACCAGGTGGTGTAGCAGATGGAGGATGATTTCTTTGTTGTTGTTGTTGTTGTTGTTGTTGTTGTTGAACAAGCAAAATGTCGTTTGTAGATGGTGCCTGCTGTTGATGCTGCTGTATAGTAGGTGATTGATACTGCTGGAAAGAAGAACCCGAAGAAGAGGATGCAACAGGAGATGAAATCAATGGCTGTTGCTGTTGCTGTTGCTGTTGTTGTTGTTGCCGGTGTCGTTGCTGTAATTGCTGCTGCTGTGGTTGTTGTTGCTGTGGTGGCAAAGGTGGCAAAGGATCCGCTTGCTGCTGTTGCTGCTGCTGCTGACTATGACGTGCTGTGGATGGTGACGCACGATGAGGTTGTGGTCTCACATAAAGCGTGTAACTAGGAACATGTACTGGTTGACCCGACCTGAATGTTTGTGGTGGCGAAGATGCTGTACTAAGAGGAGGGGTTGGCGTTGTAGATGTTGAAGACGATGCCGATACCCTACGTTTCTTGACATGTTGTTGTTGTTGTTGCTCGTCTGGTGGATTGGTGCTAATATGGATTGCCTCAGGGACCAAATCAACAAGAGTATCACTATCCTGCACATGAGCCAATTGTCGATAATGATCAAACAAGCGCATCATTTCCGATTCTACATGCATAGCCCAGGTATCATGCATAGTGACAATGGAGCATAATTGTGCAGATAGCAATGTCAATCGTCGACTCCTTTCAAGCACATCGCGTTGTCGTATCCGTTTACGTTCCTCAGTAAGGCGATTGTAGAATCGACGCTCGTTCCAAGAGATATGTGGATAATGTTGCTTGACGGTTTCACGGATCTCGCTTGTTTGCATGCGTTGTTGTGCCAATTGGATAATAAGATCATTGACTTCGTTGGGCCAATTATGCATCATTTCATCAGGTGACATCATTTCGTGATTGTGCTCAGATGCATTGGGGTTCAAAAAGCGTCTAAATTCCCATTGTCCACTATCCGTTTCTGATAATACCACTCGCCATCGACAATTGCATCGTTTGGAAGGTCTACGTCGTTGGGGTGATGTGCGTGGTCGTCGTTGTGAATCAGGGAGTCCTTCCCGAGAACAATACACGTAAATGTGCTATGATAATAATATCCACCTTAGCACCCACTTCTTCTTGATGACACCACTATATACTATATTTACATACCTTGTTGGCACTGGCTTCTTGCTTGACAGTGAATCCAAACTCACTACACAATGATCGGCAAAACTCAACAGCGGATGCACTGTCGTTGAATGATTTCGCCAATAGCCGTTCGTAAAGTGGTTCCATCTAAGTAGCGGCATTGTTAGATACACCTTGGTCCGTGCTCTCTGGTGACAACAACAACTTACAGCTTCTCGGCTACCGGATAACACTTTTCCTTGCTGCTGTGGATCTAATGCAATGGGAGGGGCTGTGGCTGCTGCTGTCATGGCTGTCAAATCTGTCATGGCAACGACCGATCGTTTTCCAAATTGACACGCAACGTGGATTCTGGCAGGGTAACTCGCTACCACCGCGAAGATGGCACTTCGAATGTGGAAACTATTGACTACAGGTACTGTTCAACACGCCAGTCAACGACTGTGAGTTTATGCAGTAACTGGTTGTATACGTAGAAAATATTGGTGGGCGTGTGTATATATGTCGCGCGTTGTCTTGTCGTCCTCGTGAATATAAAAAGTGCAGGTGGCTTTTGGTTATCGCGTGGCAACAAGAGCAGTAGATACGTAGATAGAAAGGTAGTGGCTCTGTATGTATATCTCTCTCACACGCTGTATATATGGTCCAACGCACGAGCAATAATAAAGAAAACCAAATATAAGAGCGGGAAAAGGAAAGCAAGAGGGAGAAAGTGGAACAAGAGAGTGGGTGAAAGAGAAAAGGGGTAAGCACCAAAGCAAAAGAGAAAGGGCTTTTTTTTGTGGAGAGAGAATGGCTTAAAAGGGGTTGGCACACAAGAACACAGGAGAGAGAGAAAGAAAGAGACTCTGTGTGTGTGCGTGTGTGTGTGTGTGTAAATCGATACCTCAAGACAACATACATGCATTAACCCCTCTTTTGCCCCGCCTTCTAACATACTCACATGGGCGCATTTACACATGTCCACTTGCTCTCTCAGGTCCCAAACAAATTTGTCAATATAGAAAATAAAACATTCTAGGACGCAATGAATGATGATAACGTTGACGATGATGAGCACTGCCATATCGAGATAAGCAACCAATTTTTTGGTATGGCGACATACATATTGCATCAGCTTTTAAAAACACCCGCCAAAACAGCAATCACTATGATGATGAGCATGCGCTTCTTTACGCTGTGAATATGGACTCTATATTCATATCATTGTAATTGACAAATAATAAAAAAACGGATCGGACCCCAGCAATGAAGATGGTAATGTTTCTTTCTCCTTTTCCGCTCTTAACATGTGCGAGTGAATGATATCCATTATCTCGGTACACCTCTTTCAGTAGTCAATCAAGAAGGGAATGAGTGGGTTATGTTTCATAGTGTCATTTGCACATAGCCATTGGTAAACCCGCAAAGTATATCCGCAACACATTACGTTGGACATGGTGCAACAACGGGATGTAGGTTACGCACTCGCCATTTTAGACACATATGCGGCGCACTGCAAGCAAAGAAAAGTCATAAGATCCCCACCACCACCTACCTACACCGGCGCACTAGGAGTATAGCATGAATCCACAACCCTGAACATTCTATTTTTCATTCTCACGCCCTTTTTTCTTTCATTCTCGAATGCTTCGTATTATCCATATAGGCTTAACAAGAGTCTTTTACATACATACGTCATGAGATCGAGACTGGAATTCCATTTGTACATACACGTATGTGTGTATGAGAGAGAGTTACAACGCTTGGATACATCATACGAGAATGATGGATTGTTTTTAAGGGGTGGTTTGTTTTGGGGGAGATCTCAAGGAGGTGTTTGGCGGTATGTTAACAGGGGGAGAGTGTGCTACGTCTATGATTACAAAAACAGATTATTCCTTGTTGCAGCACGTCTGTGCTTGCTTCAATGCTACTTTTGAATGCATGTCCATCATTGCTGCTATTATTGCCAATATGCCAAAACAACAACTCCAAATCATTTGTAACCTTTTCGGGATGTTGCCACTGGCTACCAGGTCACCATGGCAACTATTATATCATGCATGGTATGCATAACAGGTATGCACCCTACAACATGTTACTACCACCAGGGTTGTTTTACATGTGGTTTATGCGTCATGTTGCAACAGAAATCTTGAATGGGGTTGCACAAGGGCATCCTGAACCCATCACCACCACCAGATAAGTTGGTTTCAACAGCAGCCCAGCTGCCATACTTTATTGTTGGTTGTGCGCACATTCTATATTTTACCCAACCCACGCCGCCTTCCACCCCATGAGATTGCCGACACTGAGCGAGGAATTGGACGCCATTACCCACAATTACGACTACGGTGAGGAGAAGAGACCAACGCGTGTGTGAGACTATAATGACAGCTATAATGACTATGAGCAATAATAGGTATAGTGCCTGGATCAGCTACGGTGTTTGTTCATGACGAGTTGGAAGGAATTGGCCGCCTGGATCTCACACTGCTGGAGGGAGTTATGATTGTTATCGAAGTAGGGGACCAAGGATACAAGGTAATAACGAGTGTAGCTTATTCATATGTGGTCTCACCCTCTTTTGATTCCAGATCACATCCTACTCGCCTTTATACAGCACATCAGACACAGTAGCGGCTACTCAATCCGTCGTTGCCAACCTTAATCAACCCTTTGAAACTATGGAAAGCCTTCTCATGACTATATCGCCCATGTTTTCTCAACGCTTCCAAGAGTTACTCTACCAAAAACTGGATGATATACGGGAGCAGCAGCAACCATCCAATGGTGACAATGATACTATCCTTCAACAACAGCCATCTTCTTCATACAACACATTATCCGAGCAGGAAGGATTATAATCCTCAGCATCAATTGCATTTCATCTTACGTTACTTTTCACCTTCCTCATTCATTCATATACCACCCCCACCAACCATTACTTGTACTACTATTACATTACCTGTATTATTTGATATCCCAATTTAAATTGCTATGGTAAACTCTAAATGGTATCTTTGAATGTATTGGGTGTTGGGAATTTGCGGGTATATATGTGCATTGGGATGTCAGTAACGTCTCTGTACTACCTACAATCTATAGGGATCACTCATCTTCCTCTCCAACAACGTAAATCTCGGATAAAACAAATCTTTATATACAATGCTTCATGCTAAAAGTAATCCATGTCACGCTCTTCTATTCTTTTTTCCCTTGTTGTTGATCCCCTGATTGACTCCAATCATCGGCAATGGTCCGTAAAGTTTGAGTGACCTTGGCTTGCACCGATTCTGCCAGTCAACTTTAGCATGAAATCCTGTGCCTTCCATCATTCCACATACCCATTTCTCGTACAGCTGCCTCATATTCTTCATTTGCCTGCTTGTTCTTTTCTTCCAGCTCCTTGAGCAGTTCCATCTATCACGTGATATTCAGTAACAGCGCACTCCCCTTCATCATCCTATGCCATACCTGCTCCTCTTCTGTATGCTTGATGCCTGGTAACACCTCGATTAATGCATCGATTTCTTTTGCCTTTTTCACGAGATCGCCAGCGAGCTCATGCAAGTTTTCTGATTATAAAACGATGAGTGTGTGCGTGTGTAAGCTAAGGATCGCATGAAAATGCTTACGTTGAAAGACTTCAGGTGGATCAGCTTGTACTATATATCAATCATGAGTCAGTGGGTTTTGTGTGTGGCTCGACAAGTGTGTGCATAAATGTACCTTTGGGTTGTGCTATGGGTATACTGTCATTGAGTTGGGCCATGGACGACTTTTCATGAACGTAGAATAGACTGTTGGTCAACATGCGTGCCATCTAGAAGCACATTAGTAATAGATAGAATACGGATCGTTCCTCTCTCCCCCCTCGTTGTTCTACGCACAGCGTCAATGCCGTCTTGTAATTGTGTTAATCGGTCCATGGTATAAAGAGAGCTGGATTGTGTGCAAGTGAAAAGAGACAAAGAAAAGCGCGCTCAAAGTCTCAAAGTGTAGGGCGGTGATAGATTTGATGTAATAACCATGGCCTCCGGTGCACCTTTTTATTTCACGGTTACAGCAATCATAGATACGGAAGGGAAGGTGCAGCCTTCTTTTTTTATGTTTGGACAAGGACATCGTTACCGTTGATCAGCTGCCTGTTGCTCCAGTCCAAAGCGGTTCAAAAGCTATCAGCAAGGCCAATGCTTCAAATTATAGTCTTCACTGTTATGGTTGTCATTGATTAATTGCATATCTAACCTTAATTCATTATGTTGATAACAAGAATAGTTTATTATATTCCTCTATAAAAAGCAATGAGAGCCATGATAGCTACTAATGGTGTGTGGGATGATTCCAAATTTCAGTCGGAAAGGTTTGGCCGGGCAATCGGGTTTCTCTATTTCTTTTGTTTGACATGACCACAGCATCTCGATTACGACCCGCAGTATTGCCATGGTTACGACCACGACGTGCACCTCGACTTGGTTACTATTATTCAACCGAGAACAACAAACCTCCAATGACGTCTGCCAATGAATATTTGGAAAAGCTCCAAGCGACGATTCAGCCTCGATTGACCCCTGTCTTGCTCAAGGTCAGGAACGCTAGCGATACCCTGCGTAATATTACACGCGACCTTAATGATCCCAAAGAAGCGATACAACGAGCGGGTGTGGCTTTAAATCAGTTGACTGGATATGATCAAATTGAAAAAGTCAAGCAGCATGTTACAGACCAAGGTGTGTGTTTATCGGCAAATATCGGATGGGTTATTGATTGACTCATGTACGTTGTATATAGCCAAAGCCTTTGAAACATCGAGAGATCAAATGCAACAAGCCAAAAGGGCATACGAGAGTGCGATTGATACACGATCCTCGACACAACGGGAAATCAACGAGTTGTTGCAACGCAAACATCTTTGGTCAGGCGAAGACGTGACCCGATTTACGGAATTGTATCGATTGGAACATGAACATTCTCAGCGAGAGATTCACGCCAAAGAAGCATATCAGCATGCTGAGAAGCAGATGGATCGAGAATACATGGGATTAGCACAATCCATCATGGAGCGATATCACGAAGAACAACTCTGGAGTGACAAAATCCGTAGCGTCAGCACTTATGGTACATGGGCCCTTATGGTACTCAACTTGGTCTTGTTCATCATGATGCAATCCATTTTTGAACCTTACAAGCGCAAACGGCTCACGGATCGATTTGAAGAGTTGCTCATTGCCAAAGTCGATGAAGAAGAAGCTAGATTCCGTGGATTGATGCAGGATCGTGATGATACTCAGCTATCTGTGCTTAATGCAGTAAACGAACTTGCAGCTGCTGTCGCATCGGGCAACCAACATCTCGAATCACAATTGAAACTCACTACTTCTCAACCACAACAAGAACCTGATACACAACCATCCTCCTCATCCTCATCATCACTTCCTTTACCAACACAAGAACAACAGTTATCATCAGACGAGAACCTCGTTTTGCGTAAACGGGATTTGATCCTGTATTCAGTAGAAAGTGCAGTAGCCGGTGGAGTTATTGCTAGCTTAGCCATGTTCCTCTGGAAATAGACAACAGAAATCATATACTGTTTTATTTATCATTCTAGTAAATATCATGCATAATGGCATACTTAGTTATAAAGACGTGTGGTGCTATCTGTTTGAATGCTGGCAACCTTGTCGAGTAGCTGATCTGATTTCTCGAGGAGAGCAGTAAAGTACTCAATGCTTTCTTGGGAAGTATGAACCACCTCAGTCATCTCGTTACGTTGACTCTCCTTGGTTTCAATAGCCTTTTGCAAACGAGCTTGGATATCCCATCCTTCAACACGCAACACCTTACGTGACTCACGAGCCATACGGCGTGCTTGTTGTTCAGCGTGTGCAGAATCACGAGCAGCGGCTTGGAATTTGCGAACGAGCTTACGTTCAAGAGCTGAGCGCATATCGGACACCACGTACAATAAAAGACCAGCACTGGCAATACCAAGAGCAGGGATCACCATACGACGGATATTGTTGACACCACCAAGGCTTGAAACAACATCCTTGACGCCCATCATGCGACTACCGACAGCAAGAGCAGCACCAAGGGATATAGCACATCCAGAAAGCTTCTCATCCAAATCGAAAAAGTCCGTAGCCTCAACGTCAATAGTGACACAGTGACGATTACGTTTCATGCCATCCACATCCGCGCGCACAGGGAACTCTCCAAGGTGTTCAACAGCCATGGTATGGATACTTTCAAGAGCAGCAGCTGTTTCACGTCGAGTCATATTCTCTTGTTGACGCACCTCCTTAAAGAGACGTTGCGACATACAATCCGCCAAGTCTTGAGCATATTGCCAAATAAGCAAGATACCTGGATATTCAAGCTGATCGATCGTGTGTTCACCAATGGCTTGCACAGCTGCTTCAAGACGTGCAGCAGCTTGGCGTTGGATTTGGGATGTTGCCATGCCAGCCATCTTTTCAACACGGTGCAACAAGCGGTCACGTAACTGCAACAGGTGTTCATAGGCAGGTTGATCCATTTCAAGTTGTCGTTGTGCATCTGCACTGGCTTGTGCTGCATTGGTTCGGTTGCTTTCGGATAGCAGAGAGACATCTCGCAACAAGTTGACCATGTAGTGCTTGGCAGGCTGAAGCTTAGACTTGGCTCGGTTCTCAAGCACAAAAGCACGTAAGCGTTGTTCCATACGTGCAAATTCAGGTGCATCGACAGACTTGGGAGTGGTGCCATCCTCTGAAATATCAATGCTGCCTGCACTCACAAAGTGCACAAGATCCTCGGCATCGGCATAAGTAGCGGGTGATAGTTGGCGAATTTGTTCAAGCACAAGACGTTTGCATCGTTCCTTGTCACGAATGGAATCAAAGCGGTTGACAACGATAAAGATATGTGTCTTTTCATTGGCAGCATTCAATAAAAACTCCTTGCCCTATATGTACACGTTAATATCTCAATAACAAATGGCAATGATGATCCTTACCGAGAGAGTGAAATGATTCTCAGCACTGACGACAAAGACAACAACATCAATTTCTTCTTGGCGTGCAAAGATAGCGGTAGTCTTTACGGAATCGGTATTGAGACCTGGCGAGTCAATAAGAGCAATGTCGACCACACCATTGTGTAATAAGCTCTCATTGGTAGCACGACGATCAGAGGTATAGACTTTGAGCATCTGGTATCGAGACGAGGGTTGTTCATCCATGATGATCTTGTTGAGATGCCGCATTTCAATCACGTGGAAAGTGGATGAGTCAAGACGGTTATATTGTGTCACGTCTGGGATAGCGTGAGCTTCTTCAACGCCATCATTGAGTGTAGCATCAAGGACTTCACAAAACATGTTGGTGCATGGTTGCTGATCAGCTGGCATAAGTTCACGCTTGAGCAAGGCATTGACAAAAGTGGATTTGCCCGAGTTGAGGTCACCTGTCACCAACACTTTGGATGATGTGTCGGCTACTCTTCCACGTAAATTGTCGAGATGACTAAGGCAATGCGATAACTTGTCTTCCAAAAGCAATGATGAAAGGGTGCCACTCTCGAGTTTGTGGATGTCGTTGACAGCTTGATGACCCATTTTCATATCCAAGCCAAGTACAGAAAACGGCTGCTTGGGGTATTGAACCGGGAATCGCCGTTCACGTTTCAAATCTTCACAAATGCCCATCACCGTACCAATGTGACCCAAAAGACGTTGACGGCTATCTTGATAAGTGCGCTGCTCTTGAGCTGCATTCAAACGATGCTGATGGGTGCGTGCTGCTTGCATAGAAGGAGTCGGTGTTGGCACGGGGGGTGTGCTGCTGGCTGCTGCAGATGGCGCCTTGTCAAGGACTGTAGAACGTGATAGCATAATCGATGTTGCTGGTATCACTCCAAAGTCGGCTGCATCAGCTCCTTGAATACCATCGATACTCGGTGCAGAGTTACGTCGAAGGAACTGCTTAGTTGGTCTTGTTTTATATTGCTCCATCCTGAACGAATGGTACAGCTGAAATGGTCGTCGTTGTTGTTGTTGTTCAAGTAAGAGAGGGGTTGTTCAATCGTTCAACAAAAAAAGCTAAAGCGAATCTCAGTGTAAATTGGCTTGCAATGTTGAGTATTAGCAATGGTGGCTATTACTTACAATGTAGGGGTTGCTTGCTTTGTTGGAAGAAAATAGAAAAGCACAAGGCAAAAAAAATGAACAGCCGGCCATTTTCGTCCTTGCAACTGGTGTAACATCACCTGGCCTCCGCATACACACAAATGGCATGATTTGGACTTCTGTCTCCGGTTATGCTATGTTTCACTATGCTTATATGAAAGCAATTCAATTACACACTACAATCGACAAATAAAAGTATCCTAGTATTTATGAACACTGCTGGTCAGAAATCTGTAATAGTCCTACTCCCATTAATGCTACTGCTGCGAGCTCAGCCTCGATAATGCACACCAGGATATCAACATGAGGAGGAGAAGCCTATTCAATTCTCGAACAGTGAATTGTCATCCGTTTACGATGCAAGAAAGTAGGGTCATACTGCAAGGAAAATGCGGTTATATTCACACAGCGTAGGTTAAACAACGGCTGCGTTTGCTCTTAGGGAGTAAAAGTTAACATTCGATATTAGGAAAATCATTGAATGGAAAACGACAATGAATCCATCACATGGTCGTAATCTTTATTATTAATAAAATGATTCCTTTTGTTTTCCACTGCTATCAAATGATTACATAGGTTACATGCATGCAGAATTGCGCTTCAGTAGACATTGGAGACAATGAGAAAGAGCCTTATTGTATGAGAATCATATATGATATGCAAGAAAAGAGGGTCACTTTCGAATGAAACATGATATGGATCCATGTTAGCAATCTTTTTAAAATTGGGTGGGGAGCAAACGACCATGTATGTCTATCTAATCTTCCATTCTTGTATTGCTTCACCGAAAGGATCCTGGCTTCATCCCAAGAAGCTTTACATCCAACCACGCTAATGCAGAACGACCAAAGATCAAACGTGCATGATGGGAGTCGAATTCAAGGAGATGATGATGATGATGCCAATGTTGCACTACCTGACCGAAATCTATTCAAATAATGGCATCCTTTAGCGCACGCCCATATTCGCTCACTGCTGCACTTGCCGTTTCATTTGCTGCATGAAGACATTTACTGTTGGTGGTTACTGGAAACCGAGGACCATGGTGCACCGTAATCAAGTCGAATCAAAAGCCTAATGAGCCACCGTCTTTGCGATCGAGTCTTGCCGTCTATGCAGGCTATTGTCAATGGAACAAGTTCGGCCGTGACATGGGACTTTGAATGTACCTGTTGCACCAAACGTAGAGCGGCATAGCAACGAAGAAGAGCAACGATATCACCTCCACTGCGGCACTTGCACACTCCCTACCTATGAATAATTCAGTACTGTATTGGTCACTCACAATCAATAAGGGAATTACCTTGGCGGGATGCCTATGGATCGGGTCAAAAGGAGAAGCGTTTGTCTATCGAGTCGTGCAGCTGCTGGTCCCCGAATTAGATTTCAACGCACTCACCCACACTACACATCATCATAGTGATGATAATATTGCATCTATGTAAACAAATAAATCAAATCATTCTCACTTATAGCGTAAAGGTGTCATTTATATGATATAGTCCAACAACAACAACAACAATCACCAAATCCTAAGCATATCTTTATTCACCATGTTATAAACCCATAAGCACATCTAGAAACCTTGTATTGCAAGATGGTGTTCAGTAAAATTTCCGGGGCGATCATCTCCATGGAAGGAAAGAATGCATGCATTGAAACTACCACCGTATCGCATTCGACTCTCCCGGTAAATAATGCATGCAAAATGCGCCATTTGCCAAGATACTGCGTATGTGGTCTCAAAATATGCTAGGCTATCTGACACAAACAATTTACTCTTATACTCGCTCACAAGAAGGGTCTATGCACACACATGAAATAGCTTAGAGCATGATACAGGCCAAGAAGGAAGAGAACGTATAATAGCTGGCAGATTGCATTCAAGTGGGTGATTCTAGGTATTCATGTTCTCCGTACATGCCTGCCGTCAATCACTATTTTGAGATAGTTTTGCGTATTAAGACTAATGCTTGCCATCAGCTGTACCAGGACGCCTGCTGGATACCCCTTGTAAGGATTCGATGGTCTCCGTTTTGCATCTTTCAGCCCAAGGTCTTGCAGGCACTAGAATATTAAAACGAGAGCATGATCAACCAACTTTATACGTTCCTTCAACCATCTTTTTTCCATCATGATACTAGCCACTCTCTTTGGGATTGCCTTGGTCAGCGTACCGGTGTTTACTACTCCACTAGCCCGGGCTCCTGCTACTAAAGATACAGGCAAATGTGCTGAATTGCCCACCGTACAAATGTAACCCTGATCCTTGTCGTCAGCAGATGTGGTCGGGCACTATAAATGACAGAGGTATTGGTAAGTTTTGAAAAATAAACAACCAAGAAGGATATGATGGTTCAATAGAACTATATATAGTCGCAATCCATCCATGCATCCGACCACCCGTGGACCTTGGCTGCAGCACTCTGAAAGGTCGGAAGGAATGCTTAACGAACTGTTGCACGTTTATAGCAGCTTTTGCAGCCCCAGAAATTAGTGAGTAATCGAACATCACAAAAATACTGACGTGTAGCATTTCATTGATTAATACTTTGGAACTCTTCAGAACATGGTTCATGTCTAAGTGATTTACCCAACAACATCAAGCATCTCAGGCTTTTACCAGGCAAACGCTGGAGGTAGTAGTAAATTGCACATCAAAGAATTGATGATGCTATTCTTACGATATGCTTGCCATGAGCAAATAAAATGAACCACAACGTTACCGCTCGTATACCACCGCCCAAGATAACATATGTACGGGATTGGGCAGCATATAATGCAGGCAGCAAGTTATATGATGTTTGGTCTAGTACACTTGCACAGCAAGTAGTAGCAAGCAGCCTGATGCCTAGTGACATGTGATAGAGTGCTTCCAAGAATGTGATTGTATAGCAGCATCACCGAGACACGACATGTTATATATCCATCGATGCAGACAGTCATGCGGAGCAAGAAGCACAAATAAAATCCAACATATTGTCGGCCATCATAGAGCAGGAGCCCCATCCACTTTATCTAGAGCGAATACCTCATCCAGTATCATATGATGGCCTTCCTTCAACAGGAGAATGAATGTGATATGGGCAATGGAGGAACAAGGAACATGCAGGTTTTGTGCATGTGGTAGCGTATATATACGCTAATAAAGAGCACCCTTTTAAAGAACTGATATCGTCTTCAAACGGTTTTTTAAAGCCACTCTATGGTTGTATGTATGCCGGTTCTTCCTTTGAATGGAGTCATCATGCTAGTGATTCGAGTGGTTGAGAGTATTTCATAATACTGCATGTTAGATGTCGTCATGATGCATTATTTCCCATGTCGTCCATCTTAAGGATGCTTTCATGACGTAAGCTTCAAAGCAATACAATGCATGAATGACCAAGATAGACTATCTCACTTGCCCAAGTATCATTGATCTTTTAACATGTCAAAACAATCAACTTAAAAAAAAAGGAATAGGCATATCTTTATATGCTGTGCAGGTTTCGTATCATGTTGTAAGGCTTGATGAGAGATTTAAAAAGATAGGGAATAGAGAGGAAAGATGAGGGAATCGAGAAAAAAGGCTATATACACAGTAGGTGGGTGGTTGGAGAGAGACATTATTAATGGGTTCAACGAAATTCAAAGTTGCCAAAGGAACGTTGTTGGACATGGTTCAATTTCAATTCTTGATACCTATGTAGTAGTAGTAGTAGAAGAAGAAATATTGGAGTTAGATATATATATATATATATATCGAATCAATGGTTGCTAGGATACATACAATTCGTAATGGTGTCTGTAAAAGTAGTAACCAGAAATCTCGTTGGTGGATCGCCGGTAGCAAATATAATAAAATCCTGCAAAGCTTGCGCCATCAATGTTGTTGACACGGTGATCTGGTACAAGAAAGTGTTCTTTCCATCGCATATAAACGTAATCCTTATCGGTTGGATCATAGACAAAGCCATCTTGATTGAATACATCAGCATAGGGCTTGAACGAAGGGAACCGTTCCTGAGCGAAACAATGAGGTTTCAGTTGAAAAGTTTTTGCTTTTTGTCTCAATCCACCTTACTCACCCAATGAGCTGAATCGATTTTTTGATAGGCTTGCCATTTACGAGTCAGGAACGAGTATTTCGGCCCCACAATTTCACCTTGGAAAAAGGTCTATTATGTGCCATTGTTAATACCAACATCCATATTCATTGCTATCGATAGTATCATTACTTGCCGTCAGCTCAGGAAACTCGGTTGTGAGGCCTTTGATATTCAAATATCCACTCAATGTGCTTTCTTTCAAATCAACGTGCTACATAAGGCCGAGAGAGAACATTGAGATTTTTGCTGCATAGTAGTAACGATGCCAACCATTCCCACGCAACTCGATCTCCCTCCCTCCCCTTTGGTCTTGATCTTGGGCATACCTGGATATCGACAACCACTTCATAACTCGTGCTACCGCACTCTTGAATACCAACAAAACGTGATCCTGCGTAGAGGGCACCGAGACGGGAATTGGGCAATCGCTTGTTTGAAATGTCGACCCACAGCTCATCTTCGTTGCGTGCTGTCAGTGATGTAATGCACCGTTTCTTGCGCATCGTTTTATCGTCTTTGTCGTTTGAGTCATGGGGAGTACTTGGGTTGGTGTTATCGGTGGTCTGATTGGTATCGGCGATCGTTCTTGGTGCAAGTCGTTTGGATTGTTTGGTGGAGCACACAGTGCGGTCTCTTGTTGATACTGAAGACTGCCGAGAAGTATTGGTGGATGGCATATTTGTGTATGTGTATATGTGTATATGTGTGTGTGAGAGTGTGTGCGTGTATGCGGGAAAGGTGGAAGAGTTGTAAGAAAAGAGGGAAAGCCAAGGAAGGATGCAAAATGAGGAACAGAAACCAAATAGGTCAGGTCACGTGTATCAGATCTTCCCACTCCTAATCAAGCCCTGCATCAGTAATACCCAACAATTGTAGCTACCGCAGAGTGATCATTTAGACAAATAAAAGCTATATTTGAAAATGATACGAAATGGACTAAAGGAGACCGTACCTTCATTGGATTCTGGGTTGCCGTATGATAAAACGGATCCATGATAACGTGTTTATATATTCTTGGCTACTCGTCTCATCATTAATAGACCTAAGACTACCCCATTTCCATACATCATACCACTTTTTATTGCGTCATTCGACGATCCTTAGGGTGTTCCTTAACAACAAAGATAATAAATGGATTTATTCAAAGAGATCGAGAGAAGCTGACAACAATGCGTCAATTGATAATCTACGCGTGGTAAGAAATTAAAATGACCGCGAACGAGTGGGGGTCGCTGTTTCTTTTACCTTTCACTACTACAAGCCAACTATGTCTTCGCTTCCCACGACCGGTATCACTATTCTTCATAACCCGCAATGCAGCAAGTGTCGTAATACCAAGACATTGCTCGAGGATGAGAATCTGCCCATTGACATTGTCCAATACAAAAAGATGCCACCCACACGCGAGATGCTGCAGGCTCTAGTTGACTATTTGGGTATGAACAACGAAGCTAATACGGACCGTCCTTGGAAGAATGATAGACCTTGGGATTATCTTTTGCGTCCGGAGGCTCAAGGCAAGGTATCTTCTTTTGAGGAGGCTTTCGACCTTATTGAACAAGATCCAGCTGTGCTTGAACGTCCTTTTGTCATTGATTGGGATCACAAGGTAGCCGCTCTCGGACGCCCAGATATGAGTCGTGTAGAAAAGATTATTGCAGCTCACAAATAAAGTTACGGTTTGTTGTTGGCATCTGGCTCGCTTCGCTCGCAAAACGTCGATTTTCTGTGGAACGGCTTATCACTAAGACACTACATGTGCTGCAATCACCCACTCACCCCACAACACACACACACATATCAACAACACCCACCAACACCCATCACCAAATAAGATTTGCTTTGCTTATTCCATATTGGTTTATATGTTGCTTTTATTTACCTGCAACGTTACGCTTGGAAGTGTGTTGAAAGATGGGTTTCATTTTTTGGATATTTGAAGGGGTAACGCATGAACATGTATATAGTGTAACACATCATTTGCTTGCTAGATGGCCTCCCTTTGACACGCCATTGCACTTTTATCACCTTTATTCATATTAAACGATTAACGAAATGTCATTCAGAATGGTCTATCGCTATTGATCAATGCTATATCCTTCAAATGGGCGCAATTTATTATTGATAGAGAGGGGATTGTTCAAACAATGACTGTAACCATGCCACGTACACGTGATACAAGAAAAAGAATATCGTATCTATCCCAGGAGATGGTACATGGTAGACGATGACTACCAAGCATTAAAACAGATGGAGTATACAATGAAAGGAATTGATTCTAATCTTGGGATACCCTACAACTTTGACGCTAAAAGAAAGCTACCAATGTTACGTTCCATGCCATTGATGATTCGTCCTTGCGTTGACGCCACTCCTTTAACACTAATATTGGTAGCTGCCATGGTATCGCGACCAGAAGCGGCACGCCCATTAAAAAATGAAACGCATCGTGGGTTGATGCAAAGGCAACCACCTTGTGACTTCTTCTTATTTGCCGTTCGGGGTCGCTGGATCTGCCATCCACAGAACGCACATACCTGGGACGTTCTGTATTCATCCACGACGAGTACTGGCCAATGATAGGAATGTTTGATGCGTAACCATTTTCCACCATAACGAATGAATCCTTTGATGGTAGAGCCGTATCCCATGCCGGAACCACCGATCATGAAGATTGCTGAAGACAATGGTGTGCCTGCCTTCTTCGCTTCCTGTGTCAACGCCTTTTTCATACATTTCCTCTCAAATGACAATACACGGTCTTTCCATTTTTGAACGCGATATTCTTGTTGACGTTTTTCTCGTGTCATGGATTTGGAATGGTAAAAACGTCTGAGTGTGTCCTTATGGGCATCCCGTACCTGTCAAACCTGTCAGTATCCTTGTCAAACGCATGTGACGATAATATTACCTCCTTCGCATGTTGTATGTCTCTCTCATTGATTGTCATAGCAATGGGCGCTTTTGCAATTTCAGCCTCGGCCGTAAAGACATTTGAACTCTATAAAAGTATCAGCCTGGGTTTATTATCACATGGACGCACGTACCTCATTTTTTTTGGCTTCAAGGCGACGACGACGTCTCAACTCTCCAGTCTGATGGGCGATTGTGTGGCTCTTTGTCGTGATAGGTTTAACAAGCGCATGAAAGGCAGTATCCTTGGTGGTGGATTCCTTGTAGGGTGATACGAGATCCAAGTGAGCCGATACATGTTCTTCTATCATTGCCACCGAGGTTGATAGAGTGTGAAAGCCATAATCGACTCCCACAAAACCAAGTTGTTTTCCCTCGTCTTGCAATTGTGAAATATCAACCGTATGAGAAGGCGCTAAGCACCGCATGTTGTCTGCCGTCAACACGATCTTTTCATCCTCACGATCCTTCTTCTTTTCACGGGATTTCGCTGATGCATTTGATGCCTAAATACATCTTGGTCAACTTGAGATCACCGACATGTACCTTTGGCTTACCGTATTAAGCGTTGATATCTTCTTTTTTTGTACTCTCATTTCTTCGTCTTGGCGGCATATGTCGAATTGCATGTCGTGTAATTGCTGCTTCAATTCCTTTACTGCTTTCTGAGCACGCACACAGTCGTCATCGTTCGGATTGAAATGGTTGCCAAGATCCATGCGCTCCTTGTCCCAATGTGACAAAAGGCTCGCGTAAGCCTCTCGCTTTTCTTCAATCTCTTTAGATTGTCGCTTCAAGTCGTCATTAATGTTGCTGATTTCATCTGCTATCTCTTGTTTAGATAACGATAATAGCGGCTTGGGTTGTGATGTTGGCTTGTAAGTAGGTGCTAATCGTGATACATCCTCGACGGTGCCTAGGATACGGGCTAAACCATGGTTGGTCATTGTAATCCGATGTGCGGGTTGCAATCGCCGATCCTTGCACACGTCCTTCACTTTGTCTGTGGCAAACAATAAACCCATCACTTCCTCCTTATGGTCTTTGGCTTTTGCAATTGCAATTGAATCAGGGTTTGGTACCATATCGCCGAGGATCTCCAGTAAAGTAGTCGGTGTTATTGGCAAAGAATGTATAGACGCGACAGCTGGAAATGGTGTCAAGGCTCTGGTTTGCTTTTGGTTTCCTGTTGCAATCAGAACCCTGTTTGCAAGGTGGCAGAAGGGAATTTGCGACGCAATAGCACAATTGGTGTTGTAAACATGGCGTAGAAGGGGTCTCAAAGAGTGATATATCTTGACGATAACAGCCATTTCATGAGTAGATAATGATTTGCCATCCCATAATGATCCAAACTCGGCTCTGTCCACTTCGTTTTTCTGCATGAGAATCTTCTTCAAGAAGCCTTTCACTTTTGTTCTCCTTGCTTTAGTATCTCCAAGACCATATCGGAAAACTGACACACGCTTCTTGGTTGGTTTTGATACTTGTTCTGCTTCATTTGATACAATAGTGCCCGCAGCAGCTTGTTGCTTACGTGCTTCGGCCTTCAATGGACTCTGTATTAGATTCATATTTGATGATGTCAAGAGTACAACATACCTCAATGCGAAATTTTTCATATTCACCTTCCAACGCTTCTACGCGATCGCGAACAGCTTCCATACGCTTGATTTTGCTTTGTGATAGACTCTCCGACTTCGCTCGTTCCTCCAGTTTTGATTTCTCATGTTTCTTCGATCGCAATGTATCACGGATTCGTTGTCTACGTCGGCGTCGTGATGTTGGGGAAGATGCGGGTACAGCTCTTTGATCTTCTTCAGGACATAGCACAACCGCTGTTTGCACCTCGTCCTTCACTGACATAGGCTCGGGTAAGGCAATTCGTTGTTCGTCAGCTGGTAACAACATGGAAGGAGATAAAACGGGCACCACCAAAGTCGAAGATGGTATGGTAGTATAAGCAGGAGAGGCGTCAGGATCATTGACTGTTGAAGGTACAACGACGTCTGCATGAGCTTGTGTTGGATAATCAGCAGCGATATTGGTAAAGTCGATGTCATCGTCGTCGTCTGCAGGCAAGTGAATATCCAGTAAGACCTTTAGCAGGTTCTCCAGTAATTTCCGTATAAGCTTGCCGTCGTTGTACATATTCGAAAGATTTGTCGCTAGTTGCTGGATCACCTCGTGTGCTGTATATGACTTGATGCTGTTTTGCTTCTTGGTGACTTCACCCTATATTCTAATGTCAATACATGTGTATTATTTTGGTGACAGTCAAATTCTAATTACCATTATAGTCTTCCAGATGGGGTATTTCTTGTGTGTTTTCTCCCGAGCTCCAATCATGCCAAAATGATTCGTATACAAGTATTGGATGTGCTGCATAGTGAAAAGCAAATTGGTGTCGGCTTGAGGGGACTCTGGATAAGTCGTCACCTTGACGTCATCTCGGTCGAACATGGTATCGTCAAGCCCTCTTGGAACCAATTCTTTGATTGAAATGCATGTTCCGTTGTCACCCAAAGCCGCATATCTCAACATGTTGATATGTACAATTGTACACATATTGTCATATAAGTCAGTGCAATCAATAGCCGTTGTCTGCAGTCTGGCGAGGATGTCATTCTTGTTTTTGAGATCTGCCATACAAGCAATGTTAAATATTGGGGTGTCTCGATGTACTCATAATGTTGTTACCTTCTCTGATAATGCTGTTGAATGGACAAGACGCGGTTCGATGGCAGATATCATGCTTTGAATCATTGAAGGTCGTTTCATTCCAGTCGTTGATGGTGAACCTCTTGATAGCCTCCATGAACACTGAATCGACATTCACTTTGGCAAGGTCTTCCAATATAGTATCCTTGATGTTCTTTTTGCTGGCAATCTCCCTACTGGTAGCGCCTCCAGATAGTCCACGGAGTTCATCCATCTTATCATACAATCCTCGAGGAGCACGTTGTTTCTCGCCTTCGAGTTGATCCTTTGCCGCTTTACACGCTTTCTTCACGGCGTCCGAGCTTTTGACATTCTCAACGTCGTCGTCCGTAATCTGCACTCCATCGGTCTTCTTGCCTTCTTTTTTCTTCAAAGCCGTTCTCATGGAAGTAGCTGCACGTGCCGAGATCATTGAACAAAAAGCCTGAACAGCTATCGTGGGTAATGTGTTGGAAGTTGACATTTTGAAATATGGTCGAGTAATAAGGACCTCCTTCCTTAGTTTCAAGTTTCAAGTTTCATGCAGTTACCTCAGGATACCAATGAGTTTTGAACTCAGCGTGTTGTATCCTCACAGGAATTATTATGGACACCCAGACGCCTTCCATATTAAGCCTACCTATATAACATAAGTTCATTATCCTCACTCACCTTGCATCCTTCATTATCCTCACTCACCTTGCATCTTACTTTATGGAGCCGACTAGATGCTAATAACTGGTCAAGTCAAACCCTTTACTAGATCCAGTGGTATTAATAACTTGTCGTGCGCAAGGAAACGGCAGCCATCATTACCACTGGATCTAGTAAAGGGTTTGACTTGACCAGTTATTAGCGTCTAGTCGGCTCCATAAAGTAAGATGCAAGGTGAGTGAGGATAATGAACTTATGTTATATAGGTAGGCTTAATATGGAAGGCGTCTGGGTGTCCATAACAATTCCTCATGTCAACATGCTTTCCCCTATCATCCTATTAGGTGGCCAAAACTATTGCTGTAGTCACAGAGCGTATATACCATTGGAGAACCAATGGTGTTGTTACACTTGTTATATAGCACAGGCTGGAGAGGATGGGCGTGATTAATACCTGCTCGATGGTATCAGGAACATAAATCACAAAGGTGCAGGAAATCGATGATAAGAAAATCATCATCAACGATGCATGCAAAAGCTTGTAATGTTCGATGGATTACATAATCTTCATGTATTTGAGTTCTTTATAATTACAACACGTGGGGCTAATGGGGTTGCAGGGATAATTGTCATGGAGCTGGGTGTGATAATGATGATTGATAAAGGGTTCTACTACTATTGCTTTTGCTTGGTTACGATTGATCCTTTATGGACATGCGCTCACAAGATCAGCATCTAATCCTTCGTCTTGGTCGTATTCGTCTGATTGATTATCCGACACATCGATGGTTGTCTCTTTCAATCTCTTTTCAGGTGGAACATTCTCTTTGTCTTCTGTCGTATATGACAAATTTGATCGTGTTCGACGCAATGATGAAGAGGATGAGCTTTGTTTTTGTTCAGTTGGATGCTGTATGGCGTCTACCAACGATGATGTTTTGGATTTCTTAGATGTAGATGGTGCTGATGCTGCTGCCACGGGTCGCTGACCTTTTTTTGATGGTGTTGAGACATTGATTGATCGTGCTGGATGATCGGTAGATTCGGTTGTTGTAGCCGATGTTGTTGATGATAATGCTCGATTTTCTGTTGCAAGAGTCTCAGTGGTATTTGATGCTTCCATTGCTGGTCGTAGATTGAAGTAATTGCCAATGGATGAAAAGCATTTTTCTGCCCCGTGCTCGATTGACTTATTCTGCGCCTAGATTATATCATTAACATTGTGAACATAAATGGCACTGATCCAATTCACTTTACCACTTGTATTGCTGTCTCTTGGTTTGAAAAGCCTTTGACCACACCGCATCCTTGAAACTCTCGCGAGTGATTGTTTGCTGTGATCCTCACTTTCGTTGTATACATGCAGTCATAACCGCTGTTTCTATGGTGTAGCTGCTATAAAGATAAGCATCATTGATAGTTTGGATCCATGGTACTTACATAATGCTGAACCATTTCTGAATGCTCTTGAGTCCAGTTCATATCACCGAAAACTTCATTAGCTTTCCGTGTGAGTGTGTCGTATGTAAGTTTCATTGTTGTCTTTCCTACAAGTCTCAATGAGCAATCTAGCCAAGGGAGATCAAAGAATGTTACCTCCGTGTGCTGGACATTTCGTTGCTTCTTGTATTGAAGCGTACTGATTGAGTAGAGATTTTTTGAACACGGTGTAAAAAAGAGATAGAGAAAGAGAGAGAGAAAGAGAGAGGGAGAGAGATAACGAGAGAGAGCGCCGCATGTCTGCATAAATTGAAAAGCCTTCAACACGGCGCGAAGTAGGCTATGTATGCCAAACCCAGTCCCCAGATTTTCTTCGTCAGCTAACATCGTGTTACTCATACTGGGGTAGTAGATTCTAAACACTATTCTTTATTGTTGAGAATGTCCTCTCATCCATATCCCATCATCATCATCATCATCATCATCATCATCATCATCATCATCATCATCATCATCATCATCATCATCATCATCATCATCATCATCATCATCATCATCATCATCATCATCATCATCATCATCATCATCGTCGTCGTCATCGTCATCATCGCCATCCGACATCGACACGTCATAGAAAAGCTCGGAAATAGAAATGATATCAGGCGTGTAGCCATTGAATTGATGTGTCTTGCTGAAAGAAAAAAGGGGGCACGGGTAACATGGATGGGGCCGTCCCTATTTAATTTTTTCTTGGTATATAACATCAGTTCCCGTAGCGAATTGATGCTCTCATTGATACTCCCACAGCAGTTTGGTAGAATGCTTATTGGATATGTTGTTTATTCTAAGTAGTATCACATCTTCCACACTCATCACTTCCTTTACATCCATTCATCTGATTACATTTGCTAAAAACGTCTATCTCGTTTAATAGGGATATCTAATACTAGTCATGGCTATATGTTGGGAAGGTTGTTTATAACAATGTTGTAATGTAAAACTTGTGGTAGTGTGGTAGTAGTGATTGGGTTGGGTTGGGTGCTAAAGTTGGCTTGTTTGTTGTATCATGCCACATGCTGGGAGTTGCAATGATAGATTATGCTGGTAGACGTTGTTGAATACGAGGAGGTAGTGTTAGTGGGTGATTTGAGTTACTGTTGTTGTCATGGTGAGTGAGTTGTTGTATCGCAGGATATTGAGCTTATAGTACGATAGGTGGTGTTTGCGATTGAATTGTACGTGATAGCTTTTGTGGTCTTGGATGAAGTGCTAATGGTGCTGTTCTTTTTCTCCTTGGGGATTGCACATGCTGGTCAACCGAAGCTATTGCATTCTCATTGCTGATCCGCGTATATGCCGCATTGTTCGATCCTTTCACATTGTGTATCGTGAACGTGAATACTTGGGTGTTTTGTAATGCATCTTGGATCCATCAGTGTAGCGTAACCGCATCAGTTTGCCTTGCCAATACGGTTCAAGCACTTGGAAGTGTTTCATCTGTATGTGTGGTATCCAAATAAATATATGTGCAAATACAGCATACTCGGATCAAGCTTACCACGTAAAGCAAGAAAGCATCAAGAGGGTATATCCAAAAAAAAAAGGCTTGTTGTAGGCGTAGCTCACCATACTCCTTCACATCACCAACCACATGCTTGTATCTTGAGCAGATATCCATGTCCGTGACCCTGTCCTTGAACAAATCTTCGGCATCACCATTCATATATCTTTCTTGTTGGTTCAGGGCACCATCATCATCATCCAGAAGTCGTCTACACCATCATTGTTCGTAGTGATTGCAAAAGGCTCCGTATCCACAAGCAAATCAGATAGCGGTACAGCTGGTCCGTCAGCTTCAAGATCTCGAATGGGCTGGTCATTGGTGTTGTCATTCAACATGAGGAGAAGGGTTGTGGACGGTGGGAGATGACAAGACCGAATTGCTGGGCGTTTGCTGGTTGGGAAGGAAGGCAATGTCAATCGTGTACCGGATTCCTTTGTTCATGGACGACGAGCTGTATGTCCCATTGTGCTCTTTGACCCTTTGGATGTCCCGTTTGCTCACTAGCGCAGAAATGAAAATAATGAAAATAAAGAAGTTGACTTTTATAAAACGCGCTGTGCCTGTCCTTATACGTTTCATGCAGCTGCTGGTTACTATCCCCCTTTCTCATTGGCAGTTACTGTCTCCCTTCTCATTGGCTAAAGCTTTACTATTGAGCATTCTTATTCGTAGTTACTATATCGCGATTTTATTTTGGCTTGAGCGGCCCCACCCACGCTATCCGTGCCCACTATTACCGATAAATGATCGTGGATGGGTGAGTGGGTGGTGCCACGAACTTCCTTGTGCGCATGATAACCTAAGCCCGACAAAATGAGGCACGGATAGCGGCACGGATGTCACTTATAAAAGCCATGGATGTAAATTTCTATACATCATATGAGTAATGGGTGTTATCTTGGTACGCTGGATTTAATGTTATGGGAATATAAAACGCATGAAAAGATAGTTTACTTGACACTGTAAACGATAGCTACCATCCATACCCACCACACCCACTCACCACCCAGCCACACCTTCACACACCCACACACCCACACCCTCACACACCCACATACACACACACACACCATCCACGCCATCCACGCCACCCTAAGATAGTTGCTATGGCAACATGGTTGCTGTGGTATGATTGTATGCAAAATAGATTTGACAAGTTGCTGCGGTAAGACGATTGATAAGGCAACAAGGGCCGTTATAGCAATTTTATCACCGGTACTTTTGGTGCCTTATACTTGCATAAAGTGCCATCTCCTCACGTGCAGCTTTTCACCTTTGACCCATAGCGATTTTATCTTCCCATTGGATTGATTTGTTCCCTCTTGATATATCAAATAAAAAAGGTTGAAAGAATACGTTGAGGATCGATGTATGTATTTTACTGCTGTTTACAGCTACAGTTACGACATGCATGCCTTATATACGTTTCTATGCGAGAAAAGAGTCCCTCCTTTGAGAATGGTTCGGGGGAAGCGGTGGATGTAATCCAATGCGTCACTGTGACCAGAGAAAATGGATCCTTCTTTTGACAACATACTAAAAGGACACCCGCATATGAGGCATCCACCTGATGTTGATTCGGCTGCCATCAACATCCCGTTTTTCTTTTGACATCCCCATGCACTTCTATCACTTTGGTTCATGTAATATGGTTGACGAAATGCCATTCACACTAATCCATTGCTATTGATCACTGCTATATCCTTCAAATGAGAGTGATTCATTATCGATGGGGAGTGTGGAGTGAGCAATGATGATTGTAAATCTGATGTGCCATTGTGATCGGAGAAAAAAGATGCTTCCTTTAACAACATGAAAAAGATAACACTCGTGCATGAGACACCCGTCTGATGTTAACACAGCGAGCGTTCTGGTCCTCTTTTTCTTTTGACACACCCATCCACTTCCACCACACTGAATCATGCAATGAGATTATCGAAATGTCATTTAGAATCATGCATGGCTATTGATTATTGCTATGTTCTTCAAATGAGAGTGATAGGGAAAGGGGGAGCGGGAAATGACTGTAAATCTCGTGCGTCATTGTCATGCGAGAATCTGGATGCTTGCTTTGGGGATCGATAGGAAGAATGTGGGGGATCAAACAATGGATGTAATCCAACGCGTCATTGTGATGCTAGAGAAAAGAGTCCTTTCTTTGAGAGCATGGTAAAGAAGACGCCCGCGTTTGAGACATCCACCTGCTGATGTTGATGCAGCTGTCATCAACATCCCTTTTTCTTTTGGTACGCCCGCGCACTTCCATCACACTGAATCATGTACTACAACTAATGAAATTACATTCTCAACCATCCATCGCTATTGATTATCGCTATACTCTTCAAATGAAAGCGATTTATTATCAGTAGGGAAAGGGGAGTGAGCAAAGACTGTAAATCTAATGCGTCATTGTGATCCGAGAAAAAGGATCCTTCCTTTGAGAATCGTTGGGGTAGAGTGGGGGAGGGTTGCAAAAGATAAAAGTAATCTAATGCGTCATTGTGATGATGGTAGAAAAAAGATGTTTCCTTTGACAACATGAAAAAGAAAACGCCCGGGTATTATGAGATATCCGCTTGACATGTGATGCAGCCACCTTTCCTGGATCCCTTTTTTTGACACGCCCATGCACTTCCATCACATTGATTCATGTAATACGGTTAACGAAATATCATTGAGACTCATCTATCGTCACTAATAGCGATTTGTTATCGATGGGGAAAGGTAGGTCCTAACATTGAGCGTAATGTGATGTATCATTGTGATTTTGCTACAAAGGGCTATCCTCTTTTTTTCTCTTTACTGGGGATACGTTTGGTTGATGTACTGACCCCACACTCTCTTTTTTCTCGTGCTACGCAAGCTAGAGCCATGTATAGACAATGACACGCCAGCTTACCTCATATGTAGCCTCGTGATCCAATGGATTTCATGCATCATTAACATTTGCTTTTTCGACACTGGGCCATGTGGGTCGAGATTTGGCTTTTGTCATTTCTCTTTTCTATCCTCGCTGCTCGGGATAATCTTTGTTTATGTGTTGACCCCCACGGTCTTTTTTCCTGTGCATGAACCTGGAATCCATGATTCAACAATGACACACCACCCTTATCTCGTAGCTCCGTGAACCAATGGATTCATGCATCAACAATTGTGTTTCTTGTTGGGATCCTGTGTTTGTAGGAGGGGGTAGATTGGCCCCTAGATTTTGACACAATGTATTTTTTTTCTTGGCATCCTTTGATCCATACAGTGACCTGTGCCCATTCCCGTAACGCCTTGACGCCAATCGTTTGTGGATCTACAATGGCATACCCTTCCGATATCTCCTTCTCACCAAGCAATGGTGGATCATCAATAACGTTTTCTTCCTCCAACATGTGGTCATTGGAGGCACTTCCCTCTCCCTTTTGTCACTCGTGATACTTTTGGATTCATGCATTATTCCCGCAATGTCCCATTGCTTATCTCCTCCTCATACACCAATGAGGGATCAACAATGACACTTTTTTTTGTACACGCGACCATGTAGGTCGTTGCATACTTTTCGACTCATGTTGTCTCTCGCTTGTCACTCGTGATGCTCTTGAATTCATGCATTCATCCCCAACAAATGTCATTTTTACCCTTATCTTATGCTTCTACGAGGGATCCGATAGGTGCGATAAAGTTGACTCATTGTTTTATTTTTCTGTACCCTCTAATGCTGTGAGGATTGACGCATGAATGAGTGAAAGTGTTTCTTTCGTAGCCATTTATGGGATGGTGCCCATTGAGAAATGATGCATGAATGTATGAATTTGTTTTTGCAGCCTCACATGGGATCGCGCTCGTTGAGGAAACGACGCCCGCGTTAGAGACATCCACCTGATGTTGGTGCAGCTGCCATCAACAACCCGGTTTTCTTTAGACATCCCCATGCACTTCTACCACACTGAATCATGCAATAAGTTTAATGAAATGCCATTCAGGCTCATTCATCGTTGTTGATAGCTGCTATATTCTTAAAACGAATTCGATTTATTAACGATAAGGGAAGGACAAATAATCAGCAAACGTAAATCTGATGCGTCATTGTGATGCAGGGGAAAAGGATCCTATAATTTGGCCACTTGCAAAAAAAGCGCACGCGTAGAGAGGAATATGGGGGAGCAAACAATGGTTCCAATTTAGTGCGTCATTGTGATCCGAGAAAAAAGATCCTTCCTTTGAGAATGTGAAAAAGAACGCCCGTGTATGAGACATCCACCTGATGTTGATGTCATAAAGGAGTTCTGGATCCTCGTTATCTTTTCTACTTGGATCTACTCCTTTCCATTTTCACAGCCCCAACTCTATATAAGCAAGATGTGGCACGGACCCTTTTCCATCACTTTCTTCTCGCTCTTCTCTCTTCTCTCTTCTCTATACAATCTTACTCTCTTGCTCTATGTATTGCTCTATCACGAAGCGCTGCTCTTACAATCAAGCCATGCTGTTACTCTTCAAGACTGCTGTAGCCCTCTACTATCACTGGGTGGTCCTTGCTATTACTTTCAGTTGTGGGTGTCATGTTCTTTGATCCATGGTCCTTGCTCTTGCCATATCATGTCATTGGGTCTGACAGCAGGCAGCAGTCATTGATGGCGCGTTGTCATCAAGCAGAAAGCGTGGGTGGTGTCATGGTCTCTTGGTATTGGAACCTTGGTGCATTTTGTCTACGGGTCTTGGTCATGCACACTATTGCACTGGTGTGACAACATGCAGGCGTTATCTTTTCTGGTGTTATCGTCATCAAGTGAAGGATTCTTTTTGCTCAAGTCGACGGTCAAGTTCCTTGTTCATGGTCCATGGCCAAGATGGTGGTCAAGTTCCTTGTTCAGCAAGGATTGTTCCTATTTATTATTTATTCGGTGTCCCTCGTCTCCACTCGCCTCCGCCTTTCCCCTTTCCCACTCTTATCCACGTAAGCTTATCGTGTTGGTCTCATGTGTCTACTTGGTTATGCTGACATCTTCCAATAGCAGGGATAAAACAACGGCACAGCCACCACCACCGAAGCCCTCCCCTAACCACGGAGAGGCGACGGATGTAGGGTATACCCCTGCGTTCCCTCGGGGTATGTAATGGTATCTGGGTATTGTGATCTTTCATTATTGATACTAACAACATTCTTTTACTATGGTTCTTCTTCCGTGATCTCTTTGGTCTTTGTTTCCTTTTTGGTTATCTTTTATTCCTTTTATGGATTACTTCATCTTATCAACATTCAATTATTTTAATAATAAAGACTAGTGCTCCAACTGGCTCGCTTCGCTCGCTAAACGTCGGTTTTTTGTGGCAGGGCTTAACACTATGTATTCGGCAATGGGCTTGCAATAAGCTCAAATCTTTAAGAAACCACACTTGTGTTGGGGCTACATAAATGTAACTTGAGAAGCCATCCAACTGATTGCTTCGCTCGTAAACGTCGATTTTGTGAGGAAGGGATTATCATTAGGGGCAAAAGAATGCATTGGGGAAAAGCATGAATAGGATTGTTGGCTGCAGGATCAATGTGTAACCATGGGGAAAGTAATAGTTCATTGGATGGAGAAGCTCATTGTACCATCCACTCACCCACCACCACCCACCACCACTCACCGCCACTCACCGCCACACCCACACCCATCCACTATCGTTCATCGCTTTAGTTAGTTATAAAAGTGTTGCATGTGAAAAGGCGTGCAGCCATTGAATTGACGCGATTTATTGAAAGGAAAAAGGTGTCCCTTGATATGGATGCTCATGCCCTCTCCAAAGTTAAAAGCCAAGGATTCAATTGTATGACCTTA